>ML776761.1:1622962-1643546 GCA_009831015.1 Picea engelmannii | reverse complement strand
TATAAAACTAGGCCCCTTGGTATATATAGGAGACAAATGGTACAATTAAAACAAAAGGACCTAGTCGTTCATTAAAAAGACTAGGTAACCAACAATGACAACACTAATATAAAAATAGAAATGTAATGTCTCAATATCTAGAGATTTCGATGCCTCTCCTCTCCAAACAAGTGTTTCCCTACCGATTTGATTAATTATCAACGTTTCTATATGAAGAACTCATATTCCCATGTTGCATATTCTATTTGCAGGTTTTTCCACTTGATCAAGTACTCAATAATTACTCGATTTTGTAATTGCTCGATCTATGTTTCAAGGATTGTTTCATGTTCTTGTATGGTTTTCCATCCTTCATCAATATCTAACACAAGAATTTGAACCTGTTGATTACTTTCGTTTAAAAAATAAATAAGTAAGACTAGATAAACATGCGAAGATGGATACAACTCTATTTTGTATGTTGTACTATGAATCATCTACAATACCTTAGAGGGACTAAAGTACTTGGGTTATAATTTATTTTCCTTCTTTTTTGGCTTGAGGGAGATATGTTTATATGGTTGTAGACTAAGAAATACCCAATCAACCACTTCAAAGTTTCTTTCACTACAATGTTGATTAGCTTGTTTCACCTTGTTTTGTGTTATAACCAAGTTGTCCTAGTTGTGGAACCTCTTGTTTCATTTCTACATGATCCTCCACTCTTTGAACTTTATCTTTCCCTCTCAAGGGTTATGTGAATAATGGAGGATGACACCCATAAAGTGTCATAAATGGGGAAATTTGGATGAATCCTATAAAAGGAAGCGTTGTTCCACAATTCTGCTAAGGATAATCACTTGACTCGTCATGTCAATTTGTTAAATAGAAAGAAATTGAGATAATGATATAGACACTTATTCACAATATCAGTTTATCCATCAAATTTAGGATGATAAGATGAGCTATGAGCCAATTGAGTACCCAAAAAAAATAGGTTAGTCCAAAAATTACCTGTAAAAATGGATCTTTATCACTTACAATAATCTTGGAGTTTCCACATAGCGTTTAAATTATTTCCATGAATGTTGCAATTAGTTTACTTTCTTTAAAAGGACGAGGAAGAGAGAAAAAGTGGGTATACTATGTGTGTCAATCCACTGCCACCATGATGACATTATTTCCTTCAAGATTTGGTAGAATTGTAATAAAATTCTTTGAGATATCTTCCTAACATTGAATTGGTATGGATAATCATTTTAGAAGACCTAGGGTATTGATTTTCTCTCCTTTGTTCGATTGGAAATCCAAACATTTGGCCACAATATTTTGAAAATCATTTTAAGACCTTCCCAAGGAAAAACCTTCTTGACCTTGTGGTAAGTTTTCAAAAATATTGATTGTCCCCCTATAAGATAGGTGTGTAGTTCAAAAATAATCTTTTATTTCAGTTGGGTATTCTTATATAGGTATAGGATATCCTTATAATAAATTGAATCATTCTTCCACACAAATATATCTAATAAACTAGGGCCCAATTGTAGTGGTTGAATAAGGTTTGATGCTTGATTGTTCTACTACCATTCTATCTTTTATTCTTCCACCCAATTAGCTTATATAATGAAAATAACACAAAATAAGACCTTAATGTTTACTTCTTTCCGTGAATATGATCCCTACAATTCATATATGAATATTAATCTTATCTTTAATGGTGATCTTGTTGATCTCTTTGTAATTTTCCATAGAGGATTCACTTAGCTAATCAATGGCATAACACATGCATTCATGGTGTATTAAAGAATACCCCCAATTTAATTTCTACCTCCTAAAATTTTCTTTTTAATACCCCTCCTAGTACATCTTTCCAAATAAAATACACCATTGTTTTCACCAAATATTGTAAGTACATTTTTCAGTGACATATTTTATAACCCTTAATACAACTACTTGTAGAATGTTAGTCCCAATATTTGAAAATGCATCTAACATCCACTTTAAAAAATGTTCACGGTGCATTGAGACGCTTTCATGGTTCATTGAAAACTTTTATAATTTACAAAGATTAAATATGTATCATCTTGCTCCTCCATGAGATTCTTTACTTCCAACAATAAAATCACAGGCTTATGGGATACCGTTGGATACGCTTGCGTGACGCAGGTTGAGTCATTTCACAGTCTGCGAGGATGTACATGAGTGTATAGTGTGGAAGTGCAAGTACACTAGGGAGGACAACACCAAAGTTAGGGTTGACCAAGAGCTCGTGCATGGAGTAGATGGGGGCTACTATAAATTTCTAGAGTACCAAGTGGAGCATAGCATCGTGCGGTGGGCCTCGAACCTGGCCACCAATTCCTTGTGTTGTGTGGTTGTCGGGAGACTCAAGCCAGAGCCTAGGTAGCATGTATGGGCCACTAAAAAATACATACTTTCCAGTAGCTTGCAGTCGACACTAGGGACTGAGAGGTGAACTAGCTCGACAAGTAGGTGATGGTGCACACCAGTAGAAGCAATGGTAAGGAAAAGTATTTGAATGCGAGGTTCTAGGTGGAGTTTTTATATGTAAATGGAAATATGATTGTAAGACAGGGTTAGGAATGTGTATCTTGGTTTTGAAATGTCACCAGTAAAGTCTAGATGACCTAGGTGATAGGGGAGAGCAAGCAGTTTTGGTTGTGGGGGAAAGTTAGGTCAAGATTTATGGTTTTGCACACCTATGTTTTGGCAAGTCATGGGTTTTAGAGCCCATGGATTTCATACTCCATCGAAATAATCCTAGAGGTGAGAGTTGAAGGATCACTTGGTTGTCTTGGCCAATTTTGGTCAAAAGAACAAAGTTTTATATCTAGCAGAGATATGTACCATGAGAAGTTGTTGAGGATCGCAAAGGGATATTTGTTTGCAGACCCAAGAAACCATTGTATGGCCTAAGATGACCAGGAAGTGGTACAATATGTTTGATTCCTTCATGGGATGCCATGCTTCTTAAGAAGAAAGTATGATCTTTGTGTTTATGGATTGTGTTTATGGATTGTGTTTATGGCATATTCATTATCTTGACGTTTTGTTGATGATATGTTTGTTGTAGTTGTAAGAAAATCATGTTTGAGATCAGGTTAAAGGCTTGACATTTCAAATAAAGGATCTAAGAGCAACAAAAAAAATCTTGGACATAGAAGTACACAAGAGAAAAATGATAAGTTGTGTGGTTTTCACTGATGAGGTTCAGTATGAACTTTGTGAAACTAGTAAATATCCCTTTAGCTTTCCATTGTAAACCTTATTCAATTTTTTGTCCTTGTAGTAAGGAAGAAAATGATTATATGTCTTGTGTACAATAGAGTAGGAAGGTTGATGATTGCAATGGAATGTTCAAACATTTCACATGTAGTTTGTGTTATCATTGGAGACATGGAAAAACCAGGTAAACAACATGCAAATGGAGTACTTTTCTTTATGAGAAGAATGAGTATCACCTACAGTGTTTGCAATGATTTAGTTTGTGGTTATGTTGATTCATTGGAAGTGGAGTTGTCCATACTTGAGTAGGAAGGTAATGTTTGATTCATTGAGAAATGTATCAAGGAATTGTTGTCGAGTTGGAGATTGTTGGGTTGTGACAACACACTTTGCAGTCAAAATTTTAAATGAAGAAGCCCGTGAGGAGCTTCTTTATGCTTGTATTCAATTCTCCATTACTTGGTTGAGCAATAAAGATTATAATTCCCCCCCATCTATTCGTGTCTGTTGTGTGTGATTGTTTATTTGCTCTATTTCTCTATTTATTAACATCTAGTTTGAAGACCCTTGATCCCAACACTCCACTCACGAGCCACCAAACATAAAAAAGAAAATAATCCAATCAAGTGAAAAGCACTTAAGATTCTGATTTTGTTGAGCATTAAAATCAGGTAAAAGAGATCTTGGTGAACTCACCATTTTTTTGCCGGAGAAAAATTCATAGGAAAATATGCCAGTAAAAATGTCAAAAAGTGGATAATAAAACAAATTATGTTGAGCATTAATTGCAGATGTCAATACATTAACTGTTTAAAAAGGGACATTAACTTTAAAAAAAAACATTGTTTAATTGTTTTAAGTTTTTGCTCTTTTGGCTTGAATCCCATGCACAAAATCACATTTTTTTATTGCTTAAATTGTATTTCTGAATCCAGCAATGAATTCAACTTACTGAAAAATCCTGGGACACTCAGATTTTATAGAATTAACCACTCAAATCTGCAAATCCACAAAATTCTCACCAGATTTTTAGCAAAATTAAAAATATATATATAATAAAAAAAAAATAGAACAATCCAATGTCAACCTCAAAAGAAAAAAACGTGTAAAAATAAAAGCTATAGTCAACACTGAAGAGACATGTAATTGGGTAACAATCTTCTTGCTTGTTCAATTTAGAATTTTAAGAGTTTTAATTGATTTTAAAGTTTGATGGATTTTTTAAAGATATAAGTTGATTTAAAATGGACCAAACTCTAGACAAAATTTCACATAAAACTTGGATTATAATAAACATCTGGTTCTATTGACTATCCACGAAAAAAATATTCCTTGAAAAAGAAATATGTCAATTATCAAATTCACGGACTGTGACAAGTAATTGTATTTTCTCCAAATACACTCGTTGACGGCAACATCATGGAAGCATTAAGGTTCTGTGATGACTAGCTATCCATGTGATCGTTGCATAATAGATATCCCAATGGCTTTGTGATTGCGTTGTCTGTCCACATTGACGCGTCAAACAATCACAAAATATTATAATATTATCTATTTATTAACAATTTGCTTTTAATATAATATTATCTATTTATTTTATTGAACCATCCATGGCATCACTAACACTCCCTTCCAAGTTTTAGTTAATCTGTTTGTTTTTCTCATTGGAATAGAGAATGATTTGTATTCAATCTATTTATTTTGTTGAAAGTATTATTTGAATTTTTGTTATGATTGATTTCAATGATTTGAATTATGTTGATATTTCATTTTTTTTTAATCATCCATAGCATGCCCAAGAATCTTTCTGTTAGTGTCATCCTAAATTTGAATCATTACTAAGTCTTTTTGTTCTTAATTTTTGTTACAATTGAATTGTTCCTATATTTCATTATGGATTTTCTATCGTAATTTGTTAAAAGTTGATATTCATTAATGTTCAGGTTCATGTGTTCACTATTGGTTGTGTGTTCTCTGTTGGTTGCAATATAGAAGGGCTCTGGATTTGTAGACCATTACTTCTTTTCTTTTTTAAAGATATGAAATGAAATTTCTCTATGTGATTGATTTGGAAAGTATGTGATTGATTTGGAAAGTTTGTGTATCATCCAAATTTGAATTTTAGTGTTTACAATCAATTACATAACGATTAAAAAGAAATAGAATGTGACATATTTGAGATTGTATAGACAGGGATTGTTTACTTAACAACGCGGATGAACGATCCTCGGGGAAACATGCAATAGTACTAAATTTTCCAACCCAGTTTGACGACGCCAATTCCTTTCATCTTGATCGAATGTCTATCTTCCTTGTCATTCTTATTTTTTTCTCATTCTTAAAGGTGTCTATATTCTATAAATTTAAGCACTAATCAAGAAAATCTTCTAAGTTGTGTTTGTGTAAAATCCTAAACTTATTTATTCCTTATTTATTCCTATGTTATGATATACCGGAAAAGTGAAATAGGTACATTAAGGTAAACGTTTTAAATATATTCTAGATTTTATATATTATAGTTTAAGCTTAACACTGGTAAACTGTAAAATCTAAATAATTGTAAAACTAAAACAACTGCATAAAAACATATCTGCTTGATATAAGTGAAGCGTATAAAAATGGCCGAAAAGTAATGGCTAGTGATCATTAAGGAGCCAATAGAAAACATTACATGTCTTATGGTTTTGAAACGTTTTTGTTACTTATATTAATTCTTCTTTTAACCACAAAGTATCACTAGATGGAGGAAGGTAAAGTATCAATATTTATGGATTTAGAGCAATTGATAAGAATGTATTGTAAAACAATCTAAATTTATTTTTGATTTTGAATTTATTAAATGTTGAGAAAATAAAGTATTTGTGATACAAATTATTTTAGAGTGTAAAACTTGAAGAACGATTTAGACATTTTAAGGTTTCATCCCTGGTGATGCTTGATAAAACTGAAGTTAATATAAATTTAAACTAATTTTCAATAATTCATAGTCACATCAAAACTTTAAATGAATATATATATATATATATATATATATATATATATATATATATATATATGTTTTACATAAATTTGAACTATTAAACTTTACTAAGTATATGTATATGTCATGTATGTTGTGTATATGTATATTATTGTGGTTTGAAGTTCCCTTTTGTATATGTATATTATTGTATAAATTCATAGTTCTTCTATATTTAAATTTATTTTTTGTGCTCTTTTTCTTTTGGTATTCTATCTTATTTTTGTTGTTAAATTAGATGATGGACTCATTAATACTTTGCAATCTACCTAGCTCACAATCTTGTTTATCAATTCTTTCATTTGTTTAGGGGATTTATTCTTTTTATGTCTTTCAACTCATTATCACATTGAAATTTAAAGATCAAATATTTAAATTAATACATTATAGAGGAAAATACACAAAGCATGGTTGAAATCAATTCATTGTAAGAAGATGTTTAAGACCTTGGTGATTAAATTAATGTATTGAAGAAGGAGAATACAACAAACATTATTGAAATAAATGTATTTTAGGAAGGAGTTTAAGAACATGATACTTTAATTAATGCATTGCAAGAAGAATATACAAAATATCGTTGAAACCAATGCATCATGGGAAAGAGTTTAAAATTTTGAATCTTAAATTAATGCATTGTAAAAATGAGAATATACAAACAATTGTTTAAATCAATACTTTATAGAATATACAAAAATTGCTTAAATCAATACTTTATATGAGTTTAAAAACTAGATGCTAAATCAATACTTTAGAGAATATACAAACAATTGCTTAAATGAATATTTTATATGAATTTAAAACTAAATGTTTTAGTTAGGTGGTGACAACACACCTTGCAGTTAAGTACATTTCCTTTGGCTAGAGGTTTAGCTAGCATTTGGCTTTAAGTATGCATAGAAATGCTTGAGATAGTTCTCGTTTAAATGTAGAAGTCTCGGAGGTGCTTTATTGAGACTTGTACTATTTCTCCATTTTTTACTAAGAGATAAAGGCTCTCTATTATGTGATGTGTTTATCTTAATTAGTGTTTTCTATGTTCATTAATATAGGTGTTTGAATGCCGATACCAACAAGTGGTGTGAAGGTTGTGAACAGAGGGTCGAGGGTTTCTCGTGCGTAGAGGATAAATCACGGGGAGTCTGATCGCCATGAGGAGAACGAGGGTCGTTGAGTTGTGAGAAATTGTGCAGGGCGTGAATGTGAGCATGATCCAATGCAGCCTCTTAGAATGAGGGGCAGGGTGTTCGAGTTTCAAGAGTTGCATATGCATGCTAGGGTGAATCCTTTTGATCTCATGAAGGACGTGATGTGCGCTGTGTGTTGCCACTGGGGGACCTTTATACTTCTGGAGAAGAAGACCCCGCCAGGGATCATTAACAAGTCCATGTTGGCAATTGGAAAGAGTAACATATACCACCTTTTTTTGGTGGGGAGGGGTCGCTTCCGGTCATCCTTAGTTGCAGACTTGGTGGATAGAACCACTGAGTGTTTGTAATTGGGTCTAATTGGGGATCTGAACCCGAGGGAGAATTCGCAAGAATGAGACGTTGTGTGGAGTCGTCGAACAATAGTAGGCCACTCACATTTCTAAGGCAGAGCTTCTCATGGATAAAGAACAGAGAGGAGTGTACTATGGAGATTTGGGTTGGTTGTTGGTGATGGAGGTCAAAGCAATGGCAAGGGGATGTTTGGAATGAAAAGTTCAAGGTGGAGTAAAAAAATTGATTATATCATGGTGTGTGGCACATGGTCTTGGCAGTTAGTGGTTTTAGATCCTATGTATTGCATACTTCAATGAAATTAGCCTAGAGGTAAAAGGTGAAGGGTCACTTGGTTGGCTTGGCCAGATTAGATCAAGGAAGTATATCTCTATTGATTATAGTGATGGAGATAATGGATGTATATTATGGGATTAACATAGATATGTACATGGAACTATGAGGAGTTGTTCATGATCTCAAAAGGATATTTTTTTTGCAAACTCAGGGAATCGTTGTATAGCCTAAGGTAACCAAGAAAAGGTACAATATGTGTGATTCCTTCATGGCTAGCCAAAGTTTCTTCAGAAGTGAGTATGATCATTGTGCTTATTTCAATGTTTTCAATGACATATTCATTATCTTGGTGCTATGTTGATGATATGCTTGTTGCAAGCAAAGCATGGTTGATATTAATAGGTTAAAGGTTTACTTGGCTAAGACTTTTGATGAAAGATGTAGGAGAAGAAAAAATATATATTGGACATAAAGTACACAGAGATGAGAAAAATGGTAAGATGTGGTTATCACAACATAAGTTTGGTGAAGATACTAATGAGGTTCTTCAAGTTTGTGTCCTAGTAGTAAATAAGAACAAGATTTTATGACTCGTGTACCTTATGCAACTATAATAGGAAGGACGATGTTTGCAATGGAATGTTAAAATATTTCACATGCAGTTGGCATCCTCAGTGGACACATGGAAAAACTAGGTAAAGAGCATGGGGAAGGGTGCTTTGGTATATGAGAAGCACAAGTATCACCTATAGTGGTTGTACTGATTTAACGTGTAGTTATGTTGATTCAGAGGTGGTAGAGTGGTCCATATTGGAGAAAATTGCGTAGACATGTTCACACAACCAATATTTTTGTAGAAGTTGTGGTGGTGTTTGGATTCTCTTGAATTGCAAGAAAGGTGATGATTGATTCGTTAGGAAAGGTATCAGGAAAATTGTTGTCAAGGTGGAGATTGTTGGGTAGTGACAACACACACCTTGAAATTACATTCGTTTGGCTAGAGGTTTCTCAAGCTTTTGTCTTTTCCAATTCCTATAAATGGTTGAGATGTTTCCTATTTAAATGTAAAATCCCGTGAGGTGCTTCATTGAAACTTGTAAATTCATTTCACCATTATTCACTAAGAAATAAATGATATTGCTTCACCCACTATTTTCTCTCTACTATGTAATGTGTTTATCTTCATTCTTGTTTTATCTATTCATTAATCTCAGCGCGTAGGACGATCCAAACATATTTAATGCATTATAAAAAATAATATCAAAAACATTATTGAAATCAATAAATTATAGGAAGTATTTTTCTATTAGTTAACAAAGAATTTTTCATTGAAAGTGTTTGAATGTTGATTCCAATGAACAATTTTTAAGAAGTTGATGCTTATATTAATGCACAGCAACAAATAAAATATAAAAAAAAATGTTGAAATGTGGTAACAATGAAGAAAAAAACAAATTCAATGCAATGTAAGAAGGACTCCTCACACTCTAGATTACATGTGCACCTTAAGGCACCCCTCCTATGAACCTCTCACACTAGTTGTTTGCATGGATCTCGGTTGATCTATTCAATAATGTTTCTTGGCTGATCTCTTTTTGGGTGTAATTTCATCAGTGAATCAATTTGTAGAAGATTTTGTTTGTAGATGAATTCCCTTTGTCAATAATTTGGTTATTAGTGACTTGATTTGTTTTCCAACTATTGAATATGCCAACTAATTTCCTAAATTTGGTGGATATGGGCAGATTTCATGGATCCTATTTTGTAGTGGTTTGTTCAACCAAATCTACCAATTTGGTATGTACGCACTAAATTGGATAAACAGTTTTGTAACTAAATGAACTTTGTTCTATATTCATGTAAGCCCATAGAGGCATAGTTGGATAGGAGAAATAATGGAGTTTTTGAGAAGGTTGACTGGTTGTATGTACCACTAGAAGCTTGAACTTGATGGTTGTTTTATTCATCTCCCTTGAAAAATAAATCAAAGACCGATTATCATTGCCCCATTGAGGTTTCCCTTACAAGAAGGGTTTTAACACGGAAATCTCTATGTTAAATTTATGTGTATCTTATTGTCATTGATCTTGTGTATTTTGTTTCAGTTGCATAATTGACACGTGTTGATTTCCGCATTAGACAAGTATAACAGGTGGTATCAGATCAGGTTGGAGGAGAGGGTGTCGCGGGAATCAAATTCTCGGAGGAGCAGCAGGAGTGAAATCTGTGTGAGGTGCGTCGATTTCAAATCATCCCAAGTATCTCCTCTGAGAGGGTGTGTCGATATATAAGTTGCCTCTCAAAATTTGGAATTTCTGGAAATCATCGCAGTTCACCTCCTTTGACAGGTGTGATGACCACCTGACATCACCGCACCCTGGCCGTGTGTACAATGCGATGACCCATTGAAGATTGTTGCACCCCTGATGTATCGAAAGGTGGGATGACCACTAAATCAATGCATTGTGTTCATCCTCAGAGGTGCGACAACCCTCTGATATGGAAAAGACTCAAAGTGCCAAGTTTGAAATTGAGAAGTTCAATGCCAAGAACAGTTTTGAGATCTGGAAGGTGAAGATGCACAATCTTCTCATGCAACAAGGTGCGGTGAAGGCACTTTTGGGAAAATCAAAGAAACCCGTGACCATTTCAGATGAAGAGGAGAGAACTAAGTTCCATATGTCTATGCTTGGCCGATGATGTTTTGTTCAACATTGTTACAGAGAAGACAACAGTCGGTTTGTGTAAAAAGATGGAAAGCTTGTATATAAATAAATCCTTGATGAGCATGATCTTCCTGAAAATACAATTGTACATTCTATGCATGAAGGAAGGTACAAAAATTGTTGATCATTTAAATATTTTTAATACTCTCTTAGTTCAGTTGACTAGCATGGGAGTGAAATTTGAATCTGAAGACAAGGAAATTACATTATTGTGTTCTTTGCCTGAGTCATGGGATCACTTTGTTACCTCTATTAGTTTCAGTACAATGGAAAGTATTGAGTTTGATGTTATTGTTGGAGCACTATTGTTTGAGGAAACAAGGAAGAAATCCAATTTAGAAACCTCTACATTTGAGGCGATGGTGATCAGAGGAAGAACTAAAGAAAGAGGAAAGGGTCAAAGGGATTTCTCTCGGTCAAAGTTGAAGGGAAAGAAGAGCAAGCTTAAGTGATGGTTTTGTGGAAAATCTTGACACTTGAAGAAGGACTGTTGGAAGCGACAACAAGCCTCCAATGAAGACCATCCAAAGGAGACGAAGGAAGCAAACACAACTGAAACGGGTTCAACAACAGGTTCAGGTATGACTGATGAAGTTTTAACAATTAGTACGGTTTCACGTCATGATAAAAAATTGTTATTAGATTCTGGTGTTTCAAATCACATGTGTCTTCATAGACTCTGGTTTATTACTTACCAGTCTATAAGTGATGGAATTGTTTACATGGGAAATTATATATCATGTAAAGTTGTGGGAATTGGTATCATTCAAATTACGATGTTTGATGGATCTATTAAGATACTAACTAATCTGAGACATGTACCTGAGCCTAGCAAGAGCCTAATCTTTTTGGGATTCTTATATACTAGAGGATATAAGAGTATTGTTCAAGGTGGAGTTATGAAGGTGTGCAAAGGAATCCTACTAGTTATGAAAGCGAAGAAGGTTGGAAACATGTTTATCTTAGAAGGAAGAATCGAGTCAGATCATGCGACCATTGTATCTGAGAATGACAGTGATTTTGTTTGACTATGGCATCAATGGTTGGGCCATATGAGTGAAAAAGTATTGAAGGTATTATCTGATCGCAAGTTACTTCCTAGTCTAAAGTCTTTAAAGTTAGATTTATGCAAACACTGTAATTATGGAAAACAAAATAGGCTAAAATTTAAAACTGAAAGACACACGAGTGAAGGAATCCTTGACTATATCCATTCTAATGTTTGGGGACCATCCCCTACTATTTTGTATGGAGGATCATCATATTTTGTAACTTTTATAGATGATTTCTCTAGGAATGTTTGGATACAGATGTTGAAAAGAAAGGCTAATGTATTTACTATTTTCAAGCAGTTTAGAGCTTTAGTGGAAAAAAACAATGGTAGTTCCATTAAATGTTTAAGAACTAATAATGGTGGTGAATTTACGTCAATGGAATTTGAGAACTATTGCAAGTAGTTTGGGATTGAAAGGAATAAAACCACTTCCTATACTCCTCAACAAAATGGAGTTGTTGAATGCATGAACATGACTCTTCTAGAGAGAGCAAGGAGTATGCTTAGTAACGCCAACTTGCAATAGGAACTGTGGGAAGAAGCAGTATCTACAAATTGTTATATGGTGAATCGATTACCATCAACAACAATAGAGTGAAATATTCCAGAAGAGGTATGGACATGTCACCCTTGTAATTATTCTAATCTTAAACTTTTTGGTTGTGAAGCCTATGCTCTAATTCTGAAACAATAGCGTTCTAAATTAGATCCAAAATAAAAAAGAATTGTCTTTGTTGGATATGGTGATAGTATTAAGGGGAACAGGTTGTGGGATCCTACTTCTCACAAGATCACCATTAACAGAGATGCAATATTTAATTAATCATCTCTCATCAAATCTGATGTAGATGTTCAAATAAAACAAGTAGAAGTACTGAAATATCAATAGATTCAGTTTGAAACTTGTTCAATTATAGATGAAAGTGAACATGAGAAATTTTTTGAAGATGTTCATGAAGAGGTTCATGCAGAGGAAAACATGGATGACGATGACAATTAACAGATTGTGGATGAGCCACAAACTTCCCTAAGGAGGTCTACACGGGTCAGAAATCCTCCAAGAAGGTATGGTGATTTTGATTCATCAGTTTCTTTAAGTACTAATGATGATGAACCTTCATGCTATCATGAATCTATGGAGGGTTCTAACAATGTTAAATGGAAATAAGTAATGAAGGATGAAATGAATTCTTTATAGAGGAATGCTACATAGGACCTGGTAGAACTTCCAAGAGACAGGAAAATTGCAGGTTGCAAGTGGGTCTACAAGATGAACAAGGGTGTTGATGATAAGGTAGAAAGGTACAAAGCAAGGCTGGTTTCAAAATGATATTATGAGAAAGAATGTATTGATTTCCATGAGATTTTTTCACTAGTTGTTAAGATTGTCTCAATTCAAATTGTGTTAGCATTAGTTGCATTACTTGATTTGGAGTTGGAGCAGCTAGATGTTAAAACTTCTTTCTTACATGGAAATTTGGATGAGGAGATTTACTTGGAACAACCTGAAGGGTTCGTTCAGAATTGCAACAAGAAATTTGTTTGCGGGCTCAAGAAATCATTGTATGGTTTGAGGCAGTCACCCTGACAATGGTTCAATAAATTTGACTCTTTCATGATGAGCCATAATTATACAAGGAGTGAGTATGATCATTGTGTTTAATTTAAAAAATTGAATAATGGAATATTCATTATCTTAGTATTGTATGTTGATGCTATTCTTTTAGCAAGAAAAAGCATAACTGAGATAAACAGGTTAAAGGCTCAAATGGCTAAGACATTTGATTTGAAAGATCTAGGCGCAACAAAGTAGATTTTGGGCATGGAGATATTCAAAGACAAGAGGAATGACAAGATTTGGTTGTCACAACAAAAGTATGTAGAGAAGATACTTCTGAGGTTTGGTATGAACAGTGTGAAACCAGTTTCAGTCCCTTTCGCTTCCCATTTTAAGCTTTCTTCAATTTTATGTCCTAGTACAAAAGAAGAAAAGGAATATATGTCTTGAATACCATATACTAATGCAGTAGGTTAGTACAAGGCCATGCATTTCACATGCAGTTGGGGTTGTCAGTAGATATATGGAAAATCCACGTAAAGAGTACTAGGCTGCAGTGAAATTGGTGCTTCAGTATTTGAGGGTCACAAGTGATTAATGTATCACCTATAACGGTGGTGGTGAGTTAGTCTGTGGATATGTTGATTCTTATTTTGAAGGTGATTTGGACAAGATGAGGTCAACTTCAGGATATGTATTTACTCTTGCAGGTGGAACTATTAGTTGGATGTCAAAGATACAAAGCATTGTTGCTTTATCCACTACAAAAGCATAATACATAGTTTCTTCGCATGCTTACAAAGAGGCAGTTTGGTTAAATGGTTTGTTTGGTGAGTTTGGAAGGATGCAGGACAAAGTAAAGCTACTTTGTGATAGTCAAAGTTTCATTCACTTGGCTAAAAATCCATCCTTCCACAGTAAAACTAAACACATTCCTATTAAGTACCATTTTGTAAGACAGGTCATTGATGAAGGTAGAGTTCCCCTTGAAAAAGTTCATACAAAAGAGAACTACGCAAACATATTCACAAAACCAATACTTTTAGAGAAGCTATGATGGTTCTTGGCTTCTCTTGGCTTCCAGAAGAGGTGATGAATAAATTGGGCATGATAGATCAAGTAATTTTTTGTCAAGGTGGATATTGTTGAATATGGCAACTAATATCCTAAATTTGGTGGATATGGGAAGATTTCATGGATCCTATTTTGTAGTGGTTTGTTCAACCAAATCTACGAATATGGTATGTACGCACTAAATTGCATAAACAATTTTGTAACTAAATGAACTTTGTTCTATATTCATGTAATCCCATAGAGACATAGTTGGATAGGAGGAATAGTGGAGTTTGTGAGAAGGTTGAATGGTTGTATGTACCATTGGAAGCCTGACTTTGATGGTTGTTGTATTCATCTCCCTTGAACAATAAATCAAAGACTGATTATCATTGCCCCATGGAGTTTTCCCTTAGAAGAAGGGTTTTACCACGTAAATATCCGTGTTAAATATATGTGTATGTTATTGTCATTGATCTTTTGTATTTCATTTCAGCTGCATAATTTGATACTTGTTGATTTCTGCATTAGACAAGTATAACACCAACAAATTTTATTTTCAATGATTTCTCTTGTAAATGATATTGTTTGCATCTCTACTAATAATTACAATATTTTTATTCAATTATCTTGCCTATCATTTATGTTCATAAATTGTGTTAATTCGACATTCAATTTCTCTTGTTCAGATTCAATCCTTTGATAGATGTTATGGTTCATTATAGATTTAATTCATCTCAAATAATGTTATATTGTAAATTGTAATTATGGATACCAATAAAGAGAATATATAAAACATTTTTTGGAACCATGTAATAATGAAAAGAACATTGAATTGAATGCAATGTAATTAGGACTCCTCAGACTCTTCGGTATATGCGGACCTCAAAGTACCCCTCTAGTGGACCCCTCACACTCAATTTATACATGGTTATGAGTTCACCTATCCAATAATGTTTCTTGATATGTCTCTTCCTTGGTAGGTCCACTTCATTGATGAATCATTTGTAGATGATTTTATTTGTTGATGAATTCCCTCTCTCCATAATTTTTCTTGTGGATGCCTTATATTCAACTATGTTTCGTGTTAGTGGATTGTGTCAATTCTATATTCAATTTATTTTGTTCAAATTCAATTATTTGATTGGAGGTCATTATAGATCTAATTCATTTGGGATAATTTTTTATTGTAAGTTGTAACCATGGCTACGAAGTCAAGAATTTAAACTAACTAATAAATTAAATCGATTACAATTACATTTTCCAATGCAATGGTCATAATGTCCAAATGTTTTTGTATCTTAGAATTGCAATTTCCAATGATTTAAAATTTGAAAAATCACAATTCTCAATGCAAGTTTAAGTGGCTAGATTCAATGCAATGCAAACCATTTTTCATTTCTATTATTTTGCGTTGTTTTTTTATTTTCTAGTACATAATTCAAAATTTGAAGGGATTGATCAATTATAATTTAGTCTTATTATTTATTATCAGGTGTAGTTATAACGGGATAGTTGTCACATTTGAACGGATTTGATCATATTTTTTAGGCTATAACTATATACACTAGTTTCTGTCAAGACCCATTATCATAATTTTACAATCCTTCTATTCGACTATGATTACTCTTTATTTTCAATGAATTGTCTCAACCTGATATTCAATTTGTCTTATTCAAATTCAATCCTTTGAATGGAGTTCATTACATATCTAATTCATTTGAAATAAAGTTCTTTTGTAAGTTGTACCCATCATGATCCAAAATGGATCATTATATAAATTTCTATCTATTTTGATACTTTATAGGTGGAAAAATTAGAGCCATTGTCTAGTAAGACCCATTTTAGGGGCATGTCATGATTTGGTGATTTGGGGTCCAAAAAATTTCAGAGTCTATTTGAGGCCTTAAAAGATTTTTTTTAAGGTAAAAAAAATTTGAACAAATTTCTTATCCTCTCAACATTGTCTTAAATGGTGAGACATTTTCAATGACACAAAAATCACCTCAATCAAATTTTTTATGAGAATATTATTCCTCCTGCAAGTTTACCTATCGCGATGACCACCACAATACTGAGTAGATGTCGCATTACCTCCCATTACTTACACATATGAGATAATCACATACATTCCATGGAGCTTTACCCTGAAGAGGATGAAGATAATTTAGATACTATAGATGAAGAGACAATGCTTAAAGGAATCCCCTATTTGATGTCATTTGAGGATAACCTTGATCTATCCAAATAAATATAGGAGGAAATTACAAAAGTGATATTAAGTCTTAAGCTAGATAAATCTATAGGATCGGATGTAGTCTCTATCTAATTCTTTTGATCATACTACAATATCATCAAATTTGACTTGAGACATGTGCTCAATTACCCTATGAGAAAACCTAAGCTAAGAGAGAGCATTAACTCCTCTTTCTTCACCTTAATCCCAAGATAAAAGTGATCATATATTTTTCAAATTTCCACCCTATTTATTTGTGTGACTCCTCTAGCAAATTGATGGAAGAATATCCTCCCAAATCGTATCTCAAATAATCTGGATTATTTTTTCCAAAAAAACATAAATCATTGACAATGATTGAATGGTGTAAGAGACAATCCACTCAAGTATAAAATAAAAGAAAACTAAACATGGTCTTAAACACGGACATGGAAAATGATTTTCATCAAGAATTCCATTCCTTCTTATTTGATGCTTTATACAAATTTGTTTTTTCTTACTCCTTTATTGAGTGCGTGAAGGACTACATTGGATCCCCTTGGATAACTCCTTTGGTGAATGGCGGATCCAATCCCTTCTTCATGAGCAATAAAGGTTTGAGAAAAGGGTGTCCACTTTTACCCTCCTCCATATCCTTATGGTGCATTCATTGAGTCATTGTTTAGAAAAAAAAAAAGGATAGATAACAATCTGCGTGGATTTTTTTATTATAAGAGAATTCAAATAAATCAATGATTCTCAATTTGTTGATGATATTTTGTTCATGGGAGGGGCCTCAATCATTATAGCTGAGAGGCTCAAAGTAGTTATTGAATAATTTTTGAATGATTCAAGTGGGAGAATCAACAAGGAAAAAATCCATGTATATGAGTGGAGTGCATCTTCTCACTAGTTGCAAAATATTTAAAAATTTCTCGAGTTATCATGTTTGTTCAATTAAATTTCATTCAAATATATAGGAATGGAAATCTTGATAGGTATCCTATTTTCGATAATATGAAAAAATGTGATGAACAAAATAAAAAATATAATGCATTAACAAATATCACAATGGTTTAGTCTTGTGGCTAGAGCGGTGTTAACAACGTCAATTTGAATATGTTTCCCTATATGTCAAAGATTGAAATTGTTGGCTCGGGTTGGAATACTGCAACAAGTAGGGAAATATATCTATAAGTTCTTATGGTAGGGAGGAAATACGAGAACCAAAAAAATGCATCTGGTAAAATAGAACTTTGATAGAGATTTTAAATAAAGTGGCAGCATAGATATTAAAGACCCAACACTAACAAACTTAACGTTGAGGGAAAAGTTTTTGTAGAAGATAATTTTGGGAAATCTAAGTGGTGGAAGATAGTCATGATAAAAAAAAATACTTATATATAATAATGAAATGATGCAAAGATTAGACCCTTTTAAAAACCATGTAAATCCGTTGCTCTTATTAGTCAACATAATCTAACATGGGTTCTTGGAAATGGTATATTTACAAATATACGGGAATACAAAATAATGGGAAAATATCCTCCCACCATTTAAGATGATTTAGTTGAATTAATAGAATGGATGATGTCTTAGGAATTCAATTGCTTGTTTAATATCTCTAGTTGGGAAGAGTTAGATTCTGGTCAATGGAAATGGTGGAAGAAATGTCTCCTCTAGATCATCTATCCAATAAGCTTCTTTCCCTCCTTTCCCCCCTCAAGGGAGTGGTTTCAATGGATAAACCCATCCATGCCTATTGGCAATGAATACTCAGTGAGGCTTGGATATAGATCACAACTAATGGAGCTTCCCTAACCACCCCACTCAATGATCTGGAAACATGTCTAAAGGGGAAATGGACTTCGAAGTTGAACAGTTTTTGCTAGATCATGGTGCACGGGAAATTTTTAATTCCATTCAACATAAATAGAAGATGAATACAAGTATCATCAAAATGTGATTTGTGTTGTTAGATGGAGGATACCCCAAATCATTTGTTCTTCAAATGGAAACCCAGGTATGGAGAATTGCTTTTGTTGAGCTTGAACATAAGGTAGATCTTCCATTTAATTGGAAAGATATATTTACAACCTAGAACAAAAGGTATTCCAAAACATTTATAAACAAGCCATTCTTTAAGGGAACATAGATAGCCATGTCAAAATTTCTTTGTTGGAAAATTTTGTTGTTAAGAACAAATACTTTTCACTAAGAAATTTCTCGTCCAAGATTAGCAGGGATAAAATGTAGTTTCCTTCTTCTAGAGGTAATTTATGTGAGAGGAGTTAAAATGAACAACATTGCAATACTATAACAATAGAATAGGGATTAGCTCAAGGATATCTTGATGGAAGAAAATATGCCACTGAGAAGCATTATCTATAGACCTAAGAACTAGGCATCTTGGAAAATTAGGATGGATAGGGAAGAATTTTGTGATAGAAAGTACCGCAAAAGAAGTTTGTTCTCTTTTTTCATGGGACATTGAAAGGAAGTATAGGGTTGGTAGCTGTGAGCGTTATCATTGTCATTATTGAAAGACAATAATAATCAAGTAGAGGCATTGGTGCTTTATCAAGGCCTATAGACTCTAGACTCAATACAGATCATGAAACTTCTAGTTATATAATACTCAACTCTCATCATCATACATATGGTCCACTCCCCATCATCCCCATCATAGAAGGATTGTTCCTTAGCAAGGCTCATCCTTAGAATACAAAAGGACATAGGTAGTTTTGAATTGATACACTTATTTCAAGTGCTCAGTGCTAAAAATAGTCAAGCAAACTGATTGTCCAATGAAGCAATGTGTCTTTGAGCTAGAATGGTAAGGATAAAAGAGGGACTTATAACAACATCGAACATCCCCTAACTCATTTCATTATAGGATAAGTTTATGAATAATATCTAAATTAATATGAAGGGTCTTAATCGAGACAAGTGGATGTTCGAATTTAATTTGAAGTGATGGGAGTTAACATTCCACTACCCTCTAGTACCCTCTCACACTTCATCCACGATGTTGTTGTAGAAACATAGGGTTGGTGAAGGATTTTTGGAATTTGTATGTGGGATAATTATGGACTTCTTTTTGGCACTCTATCTTCAAGAAACTTTTTGCATTGGGGGAGATTGCAGACTTAGTGGTCCAGACTCCTATCCTTGAAACTCATTCTGTTGGGTTGCTACAATTTTTTTGCACTAATACTTCAAAAGAGTTGTGTGTGTTGTCTATTACATCACCATATTTGGGTTTCCATCATTTTTTCTTCAATAAAACTTTGGAATATATAGTTGGGCATAATTCCAAGTGTTTTTCTTGTGAGTAACATCTTTAGGATGACAACTAGGCACCTATCTCCAATTTGAATAATAGGTTATGGTGTGGATGAAGAACATAAAACTAAACATGTAGAGGCTTTGGATATAGTGACTCATTAGAAAAAACAAATTGAGAAGCTAAAAGTTGAATGTGTAATGCTTTATTGCTTGGTCCTAAGTTTATTTAGGCGCTAGTCTATGGTCTTTCATCTAAAGTTATCAATTTGGTCTACTCCAATTATTCTAAAATTATTACAAATGTTGAATAAACAGTTTAACAAGCTCAAGGAAATCTCATAATAGAAAAACTAAATTAAAAACACATTAATTTCCAATCAAAATAAAAATAAAAAACCTTACAATGTTTTTTTTTTTCCTAATCAAAAGTTTATTTTTTATTTTTTATATAAAAAAGTAATTTTAATTTTAAGATATCTTCGTGAGATCTTTACTAAAACATATGTAATAAAAAGATTCTATGTTATACTTTTTTTTTTTTTTATATTAATTTCCATTCAAAATCAAACAAAAAAACCTTACAATGTTTTTTTTTTCCTACTCACAAGTTTATTTTTTATTTTTTATATAAAAATTTAATTTTAATTTTAAAATATCTTCTTGAGATCTTTACT
>ML776761.1:1563382-1620902 GCA_009831015.1 Picea engelmannii | reverse complement strand
GATCACATTACCCTTATTCAATAAAATATTGCAAGTTATTTGATTGAAAATATCATGATTGTTGTATGTAAATTAAAATACATGAAAATAAGTTTTGCATTTGCTTTTGGACTGAATATTTGTTCAAAGAGAAGGGGAAAAACAGAGTTTTACCTTGGAAGATAGCATTCTGTATCTTAGCATTTTAAATACTTCCTTTAACAAATCAATAGTTTGAATTGAAAATCAAACGTGGATGACTCATTCTTAATCGAATGCCCGTCTTCCTTTTCATTCTTATTTCTTCTTTGTGGTTATATTCTGCGAGTTGGGTTATATTCCATAAATTTAATCACAATATTCCATAAATTTAATCACAAATCAATAAAAGCATTAAGCTGTATTTTGTACAATCCTAAACTTCTTTATTCCTATGTTATGATAAACCAGAGACATTTTACAGTTTACTGTCAAGGCTGCAAAAACTGTAAAATCTAAATAATTTTATAAGTAGAGCAGCTAGATAAAATCGTACGCCCGAATGGGTTAAGAATGGCCAGAATCGAATGGTCACCAGTGATCATGAAAAGCCGAAAGAAAAGGTTATAAGTCGGATGGTTTTTGAAACGTTTCTGTTAATTAAATGTATTAAATCCTCCTTGACCTAAAATCACTGAAGGAAGACAAACGAATGAACATTCATGGATTTGGAGCGAATCAAATAATATTCAAAGACTAATTCTTGTATTGTCTAATTTATAGAGGCCCTTCGAACTGGAGACAAATGCAAGTAGATATGTAATAGGAGTGCTTTTTATATACATAGGTAGGTTAGTATTCTCTCATTCTAAAATGTTTTATGGGGCAGTCTTGAACTACCTCATATATAAAATGTTAAGATGTTTGAACTACTTCATATATAAGATATTAAGATGTTATGCCTTAATGTAAGATGTTAAGAAATTGAAACACTATTTAATGAAAATGAAAACATTATCTACATCAATCACCAACCATTACTATATTTGTAGGCATCAATCACCAACCATTACTATATTTGTAGGCATAGAGTAATTTTCTATGCATAGAGTAAGCTTCAATGTAGAAGAGATAGGAATTGGATGAAATATTTTTAGAAAAAAAACAGTTATTCAAATCAATAATGACATGCACCTACAATATTTGTAGGCTTAAAGTAGGCTTTAAAGGATAGGGCACAACTAGAGGATTGAGTATTTTGAGCAATTTCATCTTATGCTAAGTATAAGAAGGGAAATACAAATAGGTTGGTAGACATGCTTTCAAGGCCACCCACACCCAAGATCACTATTATGGGTACTTTTGGTTTTTCTGAGCAATTTCATATTATCTTAAGGGTGAGTGCAAGCTAATGATGGTTGCCCATGAGTGCAATGCAAACCTAGTCTCTTGACTTAGAGAGATTATTCAAGGTACTTTTACAATGAATATTTGAATATGGTGTAAGAAGGTGAAAAGTAGGAAAATGAATTAGCTTTCTAAATATACAACTTTTATTCATAGAAATTGTGAATAAATATGTCAAATTTTATTTTTCCTAATAGTGGCATCTTATTTTTCCAACAAAATATAAGATATATGTGTTTTTGTTCATGGAGGTTTTGAGTACCTTAATGATGAAATTTTGTTCCAAAAACTTGTATACTTTTAGAGAACTTGTCTTTCTTGTGTAGTGGTTTTTTTGGAAATTTATAATATTAATTTTATATTTTTTTAAGATTATCAAAGTCAACATATCCCTGAGTGTGTTTTCTTGGTGCGGGATAAGAGGGTCTTAACATGATCAAAACATTTTTTTGTTTTGTTTTTTTTCTTTGAGATCATATCTGTCTCCTATAGTGCCGCATATAACTCATTCAAGAAATGGGTCAACTAACAAAAAGTTATAGCAGAAATAAGTGAGGTATGTATTCTAGGATTTTGATATATGTGAAGACAAAAATAGATTAAAAACAGTAAACGATATTAATTTTAAAAGAAAACTATATATTTTGAATCTGCATTGCCAACTCTATCTATGTCTATAGTTTCGTCAATAGGTTAATTGTTTACCCTATATAAAAATAATGTCCAAGATAGATATATAGAGAGGTATTCACAAAATTGGAAGTTTTTGTCAATTTGGAGACTCAACTACTAGGTTTGTCATTCCGAACCTAAATCTGAGGCAACCAAGTCAACATACATGTTATCAATCCCACCAAAAAAAAATTGAATTCAAAGGAATGTGCATGCTTTCTTAAGAAAGTTGACACGCTTTAGGAATGCACACACATTCATAATAGTGCGCACTCTCTATAGGAAGGTGCACATGCTCTTATAAGCTATTTGTTCTTTGGCATTCCCATGTCCCTCCCTCTCTCTCTCTCTCTCTCCTACATCTACCCCCCTGTCTATCTCAATCTCACTCCTCCTCTCTATCTTCCTTATCTATCTACCTCTCTCTCCCTCTCACACTCCTATACATGGTAAGAACTAGACATGGCAAGACTTAGACATCAAAAGGCATGGAAAGAGCTAGACCTAGAACTTTCCTTGACATGGCTCAGACTGTGTGTGTGTGTGTGTGTGTGTGTTGGCAGTAGGCCGAGGTGAAAAAGAAGGACGAATTTGGGAAAGAAAGCATGCAGAAGGAAAGGGACAGTTGGAAGGAAGCACAACACATGCGCATGTAAGGAAGGTAACAACTGGAAGGAAGAACAATACGTACGCATGGGAGGAAGACCTAACGACAGTAGGGTTAGGGTTTTGGTAATATATTGTAATGGTTGAAGAGGCCGAAATGTATAAATATCGATACTTAGGTATCATAAGGGGTTGGTTCTTGCATTATTCAGTTGGATTGATATTGGTAGATGATCAATATTGTTGGTTTTTGTATTTCTCAGAGTATTGTTGCTAATATAGTGATACGCATGAGTCGATGCGATAGGTAATGTTTTGTTGTATGATCTATTTTGTATAAGTTGTTGAGCTAAAGGAGAAAAAGGAGGGTAGATATCGAGGGTTAGATTGCAGGATATGGAGTCTGGTGCGATCTACTCCGCTTCATATAGACCTTACTCGACTGAGAAGGGTTGTAAGCGCGTGACGTTGGATATACAGAACCATCATAATAAAGAACCAAGAGCCAAATCTTTGTGGACATAGCCCAGGAGGGGGTCAACCACGGTAATATCTGTGTTGTGTGATGAATGAATATATATCTTTCATGTCTTCAGCAATTATTATTATGTTGAATGAATGTGTTATTATATTGCTTGTTTAAATGTTGTTGCGATGTTGAGGGAATAAGCTATGAGATTTTATGCACAGTCGTGGATAACAGTAGGTTACAATCACAAGTTATAATAAATGGTTCAGAATAAAGACCCCATATCTCGTGCTCAATCCTAGGTTGTAAACACACGAGTCTTACAACCACCCATTAAATCTATCTCGGGTGAGACTGCACAATGCATTTTCTGTGTTGCGTAGCCTTCTGGTTCACCAGGAGGGCCAATAGTTTTAGAGGCTTTGTTGGAAACCCAAAAGACATGAGCCCTCGATCAATATAAACTCAGATAGTATAAAGAAATAGAGATAACCAACAAATGGTTCTATTACCGTTGGTAGGAACAGGAGAGGATTGAGTAGAGGAGATAAGTCGAGAATCTGTCGGAGGCGGATTAAGAAAGGGTTAGGGCAGAGACCAATGAGCCATTAGAAGGGAATGTTGTTTTGGATTACTGAGAGGGGGTG
This sequence comes from Picea engelmannii, assembly GCA_009831015.1. Lineage (NCBI taxonomy): Eukaryota > Viridiplantae > Streptophyta > Pinopsida > Pinales > Pinaceae > Picea > Picea engelmannii. The sequence continues at coordinate 1,617,143 of ML776761.1, read as the reverse complement.
TGAATCGGTAATAGTGTAACTATAATCATTTTTCTTTAAATAATCCAAATGTTATATCAATGTAGAATTATTATCCAATAATGAGAAATAAGAAATGAACAATCACACACATACATAGTACACCAGTGTTTTACGAGGAAACCAAAATAGGGAGAAAACCACAGAATGCTTTATCTTATATGTCTTGAAGAATTACATTCATTGGAAACACCAACTTCCTTTTTTTTCCAACTGCAACTGGAAGGAGGCTCCAACTCCCTAGTTTCTCAGGCTAAAACCTGAGGGAAGCTCCAACTCTCCAATTCTCTAGCTACAACAAGAACGAGGCTACAACCCCCTATGTTCTCCAGCTACAACCACCTATCCTTTCCCTGTCCTACCGCCCTGAAGTAGAAGTAGAATGATGGAACCACTGCCACACTATCACTGTGAGATATAATGTTGGAAACATGTACCAATAAACCTGAACCATGCATCAACATGTACCTCAACCTTTAATCAACCTGTACCATAAACAAGTGCATCAACCATGCACCAACCTGTACCAAACAATCTGTAATCAACCTGTACCATTAACAAATGCAACCAACCATGTACCAAGTATGTACCAATCATGTGTCAAGTACTCATCAACTATGACTCATCAATATGTACCAACATCATCAACTATTCACCTCATGTATGTGCCAACTCATCAACTACTTGTCTCAACCATGTACCCAACTTGTACCTCAACCAAAATATCTCATCAATTTCATCATCCAAATATGATTTGTAAATCTATAATAGACCTGGTGTATATGATAACATACATGCAAACCTTCCTTAACTTTAACAACAAGAGACTACCATTTTCATCAAACGTTTCTTTAGCCTCACAAGACTAGTTTTGAATTAGTCAACAACCCTAACTTGAAATAATCATAACTTTGTACATGTAATGAATACAGATATGAAACTGATACACAATTTTCTTCAGTGTTTTTTATGCAATTCCTCTAGGTGTCACTACTTGGAACCTCTCAGAAAAGGAGTTATGGAAAAAATGGCACACCTTGCTGAATTTTGGCTTATTCTAGAGAGCGACCTTGTAGAGCATGCGCCGATAGAAATATTTGTTGAATTGATATGAAACTATTACACAGAATACTACAAACTGTACTCTAACCAACACATTTTTTCTTACTTAATTTGGATCTATTATGAAGAAGTTATGACGTTTTTACCGGAAACACCTGTTTTTGACTAGTTTCAGGACTAGCCACAAACCCTATTTTCCACGGAGTGTAACTCCAAAAATACAATGACCCACAAGGTGTTTTGACCATAGATACTTGGATATGTTTCCTCAATGACATATAAATTTCACGATCTGAATCATTCTATAAAAAATGTTATTGTGAAAATGGTGAGATGACCTGAAAAAAACATAGCTTAGAAAGCATCATAATTTTTTTTTATCCTTCCTTGAATTCCGGCCTTCTTTTCTTCACTTTCCTCATAAATTTGGATTAGATATCCTTTGGTTACCATAGACACCTATAGGTATTCAATATTCTCAATTGTTTCTTAAATGAGAGAGCCTTGCCTCTTATTTATACTCGCCAAGTAGCTTCCTTAAAAACATGTTCTAGGTCACTTTGCCCACTTTCCTTATTTTAAGGTTAACCCAATTGTAATTTATCCATTAAATTTATTATTGAATTAAATTATTTTGTATTCACTTTGAATTATAGTACACTCATCACTTCACTTTATTATTTACCTTTTAAAATCTCTTAAACCAATTTGACTACTTTGACCTTTTGGGGCTTCTAGATGACATATGAGGGTCCTCCAAATTCGTAAGGCCATGAATCTCTAACCATGAGGAGTTATGTGACATTCCACATACCAGCAGAAATGGAATGACAAACACTATCCATCTAGGATATTTTCACTGACAAATTCACTGGCGTTTATCTCATTATTCCACAAATAAGCATGGGTTCTCTAACCATAATCCTAGGATAATTCACTCCACAAAGCGTCTTCCCATGATGGATTTCACCATAAGGGGACCATGTTGGAGTTCATCCATTTCTACTTATTATCATCCATGACAAGACAATAACGAGTCATCTTTACATCAAACAATCTTCGGTCCATTACCCAACCTTTGTGCTACATGGCTTTCTTCAAGGGTTGACGTCAATGACAACCAACCTTAATAAAAAATATCCCCCTTTGGCATTGATGGCAACACTCTAATGAAATACTGAAATCATATCACTCATGCTCCCCCTGGAACCATGCCTTTGTCCTCTGTATCTGATAAATTTGATCCCCCTGGAACCATGCCTCTGTCCTCTGCATCTGATAAATCTCTCCCCCAGGAACCATACCTTTGTCCTTTGCCTCTGTCCTCTACATATGATAAATCTCTCCCCCTTTCTCATCAATGGAAAATGTATCTTTCCATCTGAGGTTTCCCCCCCTAACTGAATTGTCCTCTTATGGTGCTTCCTTGTGTAAATCTAAGACATATAAGATAAGCATACAAAAAGAATTCATTTTGGAGTAGAAATAACTCCAAGTATCTGGCGAATATATTCAAAGGATTCCCATGGAAGTGGTTTTGTGAAGATGTTTGCCACTTGTTATTTTGTGTCCACATACTCAGCTCTAATGTTCTTTTCTGCAACCTTCTCCCGTAGAAAATGATACTTTATTAGAATGTGATTCTTCTTGGAGCACATCATCGGGTTCTTTGAGATACTAATGGCGCTTGTATTATAAAAATAGATTGGAATGGGCTCATCATACTCAACCTGTATATTTGTTAGAGTTTGTTTCATCCAAAGAACCTGTGTAGAACATGATGTTGCTACAATATACTCTGCCTCGGCTGTAGATAAAGATATTGATGATTATTTATTTCTTAACCATGATACTAAACACTCACCCAAGTAGAACGATGCTCCATTGGTGCATCATCAATCATCAATACAACCTGTCCAATATGCATCTATGTAGGCAATAAGTGATAGATCCTTTCCTTTTGGATACCATAATCCAAACTCTTTTATTCCTTTGAGATATCTGAAAATCTTCTTCACTGCTAACACATGTGATTCCTTTGGTGCTGCTTGAAATTGTGCCACCTGTCCAACTACCTGCATTACATCTGGTCTGGATCTTGTCACATATAGTAGGTTGCTATTCATTGACTTGTATTGCCTCTGATCTGTAGACTTCGAATCATCATCTTTTCTCAACTTGCAACTGGTTTGCATGGGAGTGATAACTGGTTTGAAATCTTCCATTCTGAACCTCTTTAGCATTTCTCTGATATAATTGGATTGAGATATAAAGATTCCTTGGTTTCTTTGATGTATCTGAAGTCCCAAAAAGAAGGATAGTTCTCCAAGTAACGATATTTGAAATTCATTCTGCATTTCTTTTGCAAATTTATGACTTAACCTATCATCATTACTACCAAAAATAATATCATCAACATAAACTTCAATTAATAAAATATTACCTTCACTTACCTTGATGTAGAGGTTGTTGTCTGCACTTCCTTTTTTGAACCATGCATGTTGCAAATACTTATCCAATCTAGAGTACCATGCTCTAGGAGCCTATTTTAGACCATACAAGACCTTTTTTAATTTATACACATAATATGCGTTCTCTGACAAATGAAATCCTTCTAGTTGTTCAATGCAGACTTCTTCTTCAAGTTCCCCATTCAGAAAAGATGATTTTGCATTGATCCGATATACTTTAACATTTTTGGAGCATGCATAGGCTAAAAGAAACTAGATTGCTTCCATTCTGGCAACTGGGGCAAATGTCTCTTCAAAGTTGATTCCTTCAATATGTGCATATCCTTTACATACCAATCTAGCTTTGTTCCTTGTAACTTGTCCATCTTCATTTAATTTATTCCTAAAAACCCATTTTGTGTCGATCACATTCTTATTGTTTGGTCTTGGAACCAGTTCCCAAGTGTCATTTTTCTCTATTTGATCCAATTCTTCATTCATGGACTTATTCCAAAATTCATCCTTGTTGGCTTCTTCAAAACAGTTTGGCTCAATTGTAGATAAGAGTGCTAGGTGTGTTTGTTCTGGTGAACAGATTTGTCTTCTAGTATCAACTCCTGCATCTTTGTTTCCACTAATCTAATCTGAAGGATGATTCTTCTGTATTCGTTTGCTAGGTGTCTTTGGAGATACTTGCTGAAATTTCTCTTCTGTTTCTGTCAGATTCTCTTCATCTTCCTCATCTACTTCATCTTTTGCTTCTTCTTATTTGAAAAGTTTTACCATTGATTTGTTTTATTCTTCTTTTGATTATGGTCTACCTGTTTCATCAATTGTTACGTTGATACTTTCCACAACTTTGTTCAGTCTTATATTGTAACACTTGTAGGATTTCCTTGTACTTGAGTAACCAAAAAGTACTCCTTTGTCCACACGAGAGTCAAACTTTCCCATTCTGCCATCTTCTCTTTTGAGGTAGCATTTGCTTCCAAAAACTCTGAAGTGCTTGACATTTGCTTGTCTTCCTTTCCATAGCTTGCAGGGAGTTTTATCAGTGTTATTTTTTATCATTAATTTGTTTTGAATGTGAACTGTTATATACACTGCCTGTGTCCAAAATATATCTGTCAATTTGGAATCCATTAGCATTGTTCGAGCCATTTCCTGTACTATCATGTTCTCTCTTTCAACAACTCCATTCTGTTGAGGTGTCCTAGCAACGAATAATTGTCTTTTTATTCCATGAATGTTGCAGTAGTCCATAAATTCCTTTGAAGTGAACTCTCCTCCATTATCATATCTCAATCATTTGATTCTCGAATCCATCTCATTTTCAACCATTTCCTTGTAGATCTTGAAGTTTTCAAAAGCTTCTGACTTGTTCTTGAGAAATAAAATTGTAGTCATTCTTGTATAATCATCAACTAATAACATAAAGTATCTCTCACCTTTTAAGCCCTTTGTTTGTAGTTGGTCCAACTATATTAGTATGCACAATTTCCAGTGGTCTTGTTGTTGAATATTCCTTTGATTTGAACCTGGTCGTTGTTTGCTTTCCTTGTTGACAATGCTTGCATAAAGTGTTGGTTGGTTTCGTGATCTGGGGCATTTCTCTGACTGCTTCTTTTTTGCTGACTTTGACAAGGTTATCAAAATGCATGTGACCTATTCTTCTATGCCATAACCAACTTTCACCTTTCTTTCCTAGACAACACTTTTCATTTCCAATTTCACTTAACACATATATGTTGTTTGAAGTTCTTGCAGTTGTACCAACCAATTTCCCTGAACCTTCTCTTCTTATCTCACACTTTTTTGAATCGAAAGTAAATTTATGACTGTGGTCACACATTTGAATCACACTTAGAAGATTATGTTTCATATCTTCTACTAGCAGAACATTTTTTGCCTTTTTATTCTTGTTCCCAATTCGGACTGTGTCTTCTCCAATGATTTTGGCTGAATTATCATTTCCAAAGGAGATTGATCCATTTATTTCCTTCCGCAATGTAATAAATTTGTCTCTATCACTTGTGATGTGTTTTGAACACCCACGATCAACATACCAACCGTGTTTCTTCTGCTTATCTTGTAGAGCGACTGTGCATTATTTATTGCTATACTGGTCTTACTTTTTTATCCATGTTGTTTTCTGAGGTTCTTATATGTCACTGTTCTTCTTCAATTGAGGTTCTTTAGGAGGGACTGTCATTCTGTAATTTTTGGCCACATGTCCAAAATTGTTCCATTTGTAACATTCCACTTCAGTGCTCAAAGATTCAAACATGTTGTAAGTTCTTCTTTGTGTTTCACCAGGTCTTCTTGAGTAACCCCTTTTTGTATGACTCTCAAAGTTGTTATTGTTCCTGTTGTTAGCTCTACAATTCACATATTTATGTCCAAAATTATTACATGCATAACACAAACCAAAAAATATGGTTTGATACCTGGGAGTTAAAGATCTTCTGAAAGAAGGTGCTCTTATGAATCCTTATTCTTCTCGAGGCCTATCTATCTATTGTTTATTCTAAATTTTGAATCTTCTTCATGGTAGAGTGTCCCTGGAATCTTCCTTGCACATCTTCCTATCCCCTTTGATTGTTTCTGCATAGCTTTTTGGATTTGTTTCTTGCTCTGTTGTTTTGGAGATTGATCTATTTTCTGTCTGATTGTATCCAAGTCCAGACTTGTCAAGATGAGATTTACGACTGTTGATAATGTCATCCAGAACTTTTGATCTATTTTACATATTTTTCTTTTGAATATCCTTTCTTAGTGTGACAATGTCTGCTTCCAAGTTTTCAATGATCTTGTCCTTTTCTTGTAGTTGTTCTTTGAGTGATTCTTCAATTCTTTTATCTTCTTCTATTTGAACCTTCAATCTTGTGATCATTTGTTCTAGTTCTCGAGTGTCCTTTTTCTTGTCTAGTTCTGCTTGTAGTTTCTTGTTTTTCTTGTTTTCCCTTCTGATAACTTCTATGGCACACATTAATTCTTCTCGATAGTCAACTTCTGCCTTTTCAATTTCGTCTTCGACCTCTTCATATCCTTCTTTGGCTTCTTCATATTCTTCTTTGGAGTCTTCTTTGTCAGAATCTTTTACTTCCATGAATAGAACTCTTCCTGTCTCACTGTCACTGATTTCATCTTCATCTGATGATGATATGTCTTCTTTGATGGATAAGATTTTCTTGAAATCTTTCTTTGTATTTCTTTTTCCTTTGTATGTGTGTTTTCCTTTTCAGTAAGCTTCATCTTTTCTCTTTTTCTTATGAGGACATTTGTTAGCAAAATTACCAATAACATCGCAATTAAAACAAATTAAAGGAAGCTTACCTCTAAACCTACCATTGGTTCCCTCGTTCAGTATTTTGACGAAGTTGGCCACTTCTTCATCATCTTCGGAGACGTCGCTGCTATTGCTATATTCTTCTTATTCCTTTTTCTTTTGCTTTGATCTTTTGGATGCTTATTTTACATATGGATTTTCTTGTTCAGTTCTCATTTCATATGTTGTGAAGATTCCATGCAGTTCATCCATGCTTATTGAATTTAGATCTGATCTTTCTTCTAGTGTTGATATCTTAGGGTTGAATCTCATAGAAAGAGATTTTAGTACATTTTGAACAATTACATATTCTTTGATTACTTGTCCCAATCCTATGATTGCATTCACTGTTTAGTCAACTCTTAAGAAGTAGGCTGCAATATTCTCATCTTCCTTCATTTTTAGTTGTTCGAACTGACCTCTGTAAGTTTGAATTTTTGCTGCTTTGACTTTTATATCTCCTTCATAAATATTTCGAAGCTTGTCCCAAATCTCTTTGGCGGATTTACAATGTGAAACTTTGGTGAATATTGTTTCACTGAGACCATTCAAAAGTGCATTTGTAGCTTTGATATTATTCTGACCAAGTTTCACTGCTTTGTCATTTGTTGGTATCCATCTACAATTGATTGCTAAATTTCAAACCCCTATGCTTGTATATATGTGTTCATCCTTATGCTCCACAAAGCATACTTATGTCCATAAAAGTGTGGTATTCCATTTTTATATTTTTATATGAGTTGGTCAATCTGGTTCCATCTGGTTCCTTGATTGAACCACTAACCCAAGTAGTTGATCCAGTTTCGTCATCGATCAGCTCAGATCTTCATTTGAAAATTGAAACCCAAGTGAGTGATATAGTTCTTTCATTGATTGATCCCAATCCTCATTTAAAGAGTGAGGATTCTGCGTAGGTATAGCTCATTAATATTGATTCACCCAGACAAGGGGGGACTCTTCCCATCACGATGGGACCCCCTTTAAGAAATCAGATGATTTCTATTAATTAGAATATTTAATAGAAGCATGCCTTCCTTCTTACATTCCTTTCCAAATCACCATGCAGGTTTGTGATAGGAATATTCCTAACACTATAATAGACAAAGGTGCTTATGTTAGTATCTTTTCTGTGAATGATTAGAAAGATTTTGGTTCCCCGCAGCTTGCACCCGTGACTCAGAATCTGTTGACCTTTGACAGAAGATTTATTCCACCTTTAGAGATCTTTCCTCAATTTATGGTTACTTTGGGAGGAAAAATGGTCTATGTCGATGTGATGGTAGTTCATGACCCCTTGGACTTTAACTTGCTCCTCGAGTGAGACTATGTCTACATTATGAGAGTTTCTCTCTCCACTCTCTTTTGAGTGATATGTTTCCCTCACAATGGAAACATAGTAATGATCAAACATATTTGATTCATTGACCCTTATATGATGGTCAACCATCCACCTTCCCTGAACGGTCCATACATGCCAACGATGTTCACCTCATCGCAAGTAAATTATGTAACGACCTACCCCATGTGTTCAACCCCGCACGAGAGGGAATATCTCGGTTCTCCTGACTTAGATATGGTATTTGACATGGTCATATATTCAATAGGGCTATTAGAGCCAGATCTCCCTACCCTTATCAAGGTCATTGGCATGTATTAATCCTTCCAAAGTGTTTTTCTTCCACCTAGTGAAGATCTCGTGGAATCCATGGCTAACACTTGTCCCTTGACATGTATTCCTTATAGAGCGTTTTCATCATCGAAGACATGATCAAGGAGAGGTTTTGAGAATATTTTCTCTTCTCCGTGGAAAGCTCGTTAAAAAATGAAACATAGGTTTTGAGCATAATTTTTCTTCTCTGTGGAAAGCTTGTTCAAAAATGAAACATAGGTTTTGAGAATAGTTTTTCTTCTCTGTGGAAATATCATTAAAAAATGAATCAAAAGTCTTGAGCATAGTTTTGCTTCTCTCTAGAAAGCTCATTAAAAAATGAAACAGAGGTCTTGAGCATAGTTCTTCTTCTCTATGGTAAGCTCGCTAAAAAATGAAACGGAAGCTAAGAGCATAGTTCATTATCTCTATCAAGATCATAAAAAAATGAAACAGACCCCCTCCATTACAATTGATTCTCACTCTAGATCGAGTACTTGAACCTTCTTTTCCTCCACCTAGTGAAAATGTTTCCATTAGAAACCAAAAACCTAAATGAGGAAAGAAAGAGTCCTTGGAGGAAAAAATTCTTGGGGGGCAGGTCTCCAAACTCTGGACAACATGCTGGAGCAAAACCACTAACTTCTACCAAATAACATAGGGGAAAACTACCTCTATAGAGACACGCTGCTAGGAGTGATCCTCGTTCGAAGGTAATTCCCATCGTAATGTAGTATTATTTTTCTAGAACAAGCTTAGTATTTGATCCTTTTCATGCTCGTAAATACATGACAATAAGCTACCGAGCTTAGTATTTTCTATTTTCCATGCCCATAAATACATGAGAAGGTGACTGAGTATACTTTTACCAGTTTTTCGGACTAGTAAAGGTTATAAAAAAAAGGACCCCCCTGGATTTTCCTTTAAGATCTTTTCAGACTCTCTAAACATAAAAAGATTTTTGAGTGATCTTGCTTCCTTTCACACTCATTAAAAGGTTTGAAAAGGAATATTTCGAGTTATATTTTATCTCTTTTTCATCCTCGTGAGACTAATTACAAAAAAGGAACACTCTAATCAAGCATGATTAGAAGAGTTATCCCTTGTATTCTTTTACACTTTTTTTGGGCTTGGGAGACTAAATTTACAAAAAATTCATTCATGGAGTCACCTTTAAGTTCTTTTTAGACTCTATAAACATGAAAAACCACTTATTTTTTCTTTTGTGGACTCGCTAAACTACACATGGAAGGAACCATATGGGAACAGACCCTTACTTCTTCCAGTTCATTAAATAAAGGAAGAGGAACTTACCGAAGGTGATTTATATCAAGCATGTGTTACCCTCCTCCAGCTCATTAAATGAAAAAGAGGTACTCATCTATCTGGGTGGGGGAGAAATTCAAGGAAGTGGGTCAAGAATCCTTTGGGAATCCTTTATGACATCTATCGTCTCCCTTGAACATGGAACTTGTTTGCATCTCATCTTACAGTTGGGTAATCTTCTTATCTTTGAGTCATACCAATTGCATGTGTCGCCATACTTTTTCATCCAGTCAAAGAGTGCTCTTATTACCGTCACATTACATTTTTGGTACTTGTTTAGTCAATGCTTCCAAGTCAAGTTTTGTGCCTCATCATGTTCAAGGGAAGTTTCACTTCAAACCATCCATCTACAGTATTGCTAGTTTCCATCTAGCGTGTCAGTCTATACTCATACGATTCACCATATTACATCACTTTCCTGTGTCAGTTTCATGTCGATGATGGGGGATACATCAAGTCCCACCTTCATTGAGTCTTTTCCTATCAAATTCAACACATCATCCGATAATTAGACTTAGAAACTAGTTAGTACCTTAGGACATGCATGCCTCAATGGAAGTCCTCCTTACTTCCGAGAACATGTTTACATCATTGACCTCTAATCAGATGATTCCATGAATGTTAGAACTCAACTCATTTATTCACATTTGCTGGAATGTACTGCAGAACCTTGGGATTTATTGAAATTATTGGTTATTTCCCTCGCACGTGTTAATGATTTACCTCAATGATCCGTAATCAAGTGTTTTATACCATGTTAGACATCAAATCATCTATTCACATGTCTATATTCATACCACATTGAGATTGGGACAAAGACGCTGGGTTAAGCATTCACTCTATTATCTACTTTTGCTAAATTGTGAATGATATCATTTGAGCATGATGATATATATATTGTGACATAGATCCACATTCTGTTGGTCTGTGATTATGTATATCATCTCGTAGCTCCACTGTGTGTTTTTCATGGCTACGATCAATTGATGTCATGGAGTTATGGATCCACATTGTATATCTATTGTCCATATCCTTAGTCAGTATTTTTCATGGATATACATTATATTGGTAGGTGACCTTGTTTTGAGTCTTCTCGTATTCCAAGCATAGGTATGCCTGCCTTAGAAATGGAACATATATTAATATTGCTTGATGGTTGTTTGCAGCTTCTTTCAGGTTCTTCAACTACACACCCTTGCATTAAATAATTTTAAAGTGTTTCAGCCATCAATTTCTTTTCCAACCTCACACTTTAGGGGGGAATTTGTTACACATCAAAATGCCACACTTAAGTATCTCACCCTAAGTATCGCAAGTGTCATATGCACCTTGGTAAGTGTCGTCAAGTGTTGTATGCACCTTAATAAGTGTCACATTCACTTTTATATGTGTTTATATGTGTTTTAACCCCTTGAAACCATCAAATAACATTTTCCATGATCCCTAAGTCATATTGGAGGAATAATCCAATCATTTCAAGTCCAGAAACACACTTTTTACTTGAAAAATCATACATTTTGGGGGCATTTTTGAAGGGTAACGCCTACCTAGCCATTTTGGGGGACTTCTACCCCATATATCAATGCCCCTTTTACCTTATTTAGGGAGTGTGGATCTAGTATCAATGCTTTGTCTCTAACTATAGTGGAGCACTGATTTTTCTTAGAGGAAAATTTGGAGAATCCTACCTCTTTCTAAAGGCTAGTTCTTGGAGATGAGGTTGGTTTGGATCAAATTATTTCCTATGGAACTATCCTAGCATCAACTCCTAACATAAAGGAGTCACATCCTCAACTAATCCCAAAATCTACTCATGGTGGTTGAACCTTCCAATCCTATAAAAGAAGGCCATTCCCAGATCAAGAAAGGACATATAGATATATCAAATTTATGATCTTGGGATTCATGCAAGGGTATGGACAATGAGATCTTGGAGGATTTTTTCATAATCATATATGTTTTTAAGTGATGGTTGTTCTATATGCATTAAAAACCCTCAATTAAATTGTCAACCTGGGGTAAGTAAACTTAGAGTTGTAGCACTATATGTGCCAAGGCAAAAAATCTAGAGGTAGTATAGTCTAACTAAGGAAATTCTCTATCTGAGGGATAATCTACTTAAGAAAATAGTATCAATGAGAAAACCCTATCAAGGAACTTAAACTATTTACCCTAAGTAACTTTTGAACAATGGATCGATGGATTGTTCTAAGGAAGCAAATGAAAACCCTACTTTGAACAAATTAACTTAATCAATATAATGAGAAAAAATAAAGCCATCTATTTAATCTATTCAACTTAATGAACAATAGCAACAGAAAACTAATCTAATCAATCTATTCAAAATCAATGTTTAACAATAAGTAAGAAAATAATCAATCAAATAACTAACCTATGAAAACTTCTTTAGCAAGTAAACTAATCAAAACTACTCAACAGGTAACTAATCAAACTATTAAGCAAGTGAAATCTATTCTTAAGATAAAACTAATAATTACTTCTAATCTACAAAGGGAAATCTTAACCTATTGAATTAAAAACATCATAACAGTATTCAAAGATTAATCGACAACTATTCTTAATCTACAATAACAAGAAACTTCAAATATAATGATGATGATTATGTCTTCGGTGTCTTATGACATCATGATGACATCTAACAATTAGTGATAGCTCAAGAGGAATAATTTCAATATTAACTTCTATGGAGAAATGAAAGGTATGAATCAAGCAATCTAACAAGAGCTTAGCCATCATAGAAGAAATATCAACTATCCTGAAAATCCATCTGATCTCTCAATTTATGCATTAATCATCAACGATAAGAAAATATTATTCTATTTAATTCAAATGCACTCTTATGGTAATGTAAGAAAATTCATACCATTAGAGACTTATAACTAAAAACTTAACTCAAACTCACACTTTGAATTAAAATTGCAATCTAGATCTAGAATGGAAATTTCATAACATAAACTAAACTAATCATATTATTAATAATTCAAATTGCAAATTGAAAATGCTTATAAAATCATAATTTAAATTCTACTTCTACCTCAACATAACACAACGAAATTGATAAGAAAATTAGATAAACAAACTCAAAATTAAATTCAAAGCTAGCAACTATTCATCCATTGAAACCTTGCCAAAGAAACTATGTACTATGTACTAACTCAATACTTTATTTCAACTTTTAACTATTCTATTTCAACTTGCATAAATTCAAGCTAGCATTTAATCACATAACAAAGTCAGTAGCTAAGCTTGCAATCTATTTACTAATAAAAAGACACAACATATTAACAACTATCCTTTACAAGCAACCTGCAAAAAGGAAATTGAAACAATTAAATTATGAACAACAAATACACAGCATGTAAAATGATAAAAACACATATAACAAGAAAATGAAAGAAATGGCAATTGTACAACTCAAATACACAAGATAACTATCTAACTTTTCACCCAGACCACTGGTGGGCCCCCTAGCAAGTTGTGGCTACTTATCAAAAATGAATCATGAGATGAATCAACACGATTATGGCATTAAATTAAAAACATAGTTTTGCACAAGTTTGTGGAAATGTCTTGAATTACAAAGCAAAAAACGATTCTAGAAATTCCTAACAAGTCTTAACAATCCTTAACAATTTGTCTAACCACTACTGTGGTATTTATAACAGTTACAATTCGAGAGGTTGACCACTGGAAGGGTCGACCTCCTCTAAAAACAACAAATTCGAATAAATATGCTATAACTGCTTGTGGCTTCTAGAAACTAAATGAGCCACTCAACGCTCAACATAACAACTTCATCCAAGATGTCAAGATCTCAGTAGTTGGAGGCCGCGAGGGTGAACAAAACCCATGTTGTCGATTTACCCAACACAGACCATCGATATAACAACCGCCAACTCGCCCATGATTTTAGTGCTGGATGCAATGTCGGACGCAGTGTCAGATGGAGTACTGGATGTAGTGTCGGATGGAGTATCGAACGAGATACTGGATGGAAAAACTCCATCCAATTTTTCCCTATGACACACAAATCATGCATTAGCTTCTTGTAATCATTAAATCAAGTTGAACTAAACTCAAAATCATCACAAAACATCAATTATACGTACCTGGCATAAGCTATGATGATTTGCTATGAAATCCTTCAAAACTTCTTCAAAATGGTTATTAATACATATATAATATTGGTAAAAAAGGATTCAATCAGTATCATTAACAATCAAAATCACGAGCCCAAGATTACCCCCACACCTAAGATTTTCCAGGTCCCACTATAATAAAAAATGAATTGCCCCATATGAATAGACTTGCTGAGAAGGATTAGCTTTAGAAGCTTCTCTATCCTATCCTGAAGATTTTGTCTTGTGCCTCTTATGATATTTCAATTGTTCCCTAAGGTTGTGATTGGTATTGGTCATTTGATCAACCAATAGTTGGAGGGAATTCACCTTTGCTTGTAGTATTGCATTGTCATGGTGAAGATGCTTATCCAAAGTCTTCCTCTCTTCCAATTGTTGCAGCAACTGAACATTTTCCTATTGTAGCTTTTCAATGGCTAGAGAAAGATTAGATATCTCAGAGGAGTGCTTGGATCCCTTTAAAGATGTAGAAAGTCTATTAGTTTTGGGATCTAGGGTAGGCATCTTTGAGGTAGGAGTAACATGGGGTTTATGCGGAGAAATAGGTTCAGATTTTGTCTCTCTATGAGGCTTGAATTCTTCTACTGACACTTCCCTAAGTCTTTTATGAGGTATTTTGATATCATAGGATACTTGTATAGGGTTCGAAGTGGTCGGGGGTTTTTCATAAGGTTTTCCTCTTGTATTTCAAGTACTCTTTCGAAAAGATCCCCTCTTGAATCGATTAGCTCCTCTCCTATTTGTGGGGACTACAAGGAAGTCTTGTTGAATTACCTCTTGTAAATTTTTGGGTACAGGATCAATAGACGTTGAAGGCATTGGGGAGTTATTAATAGGATTCTTAGTCTTCTTGCTGGATGAGGCTGCAGGGGTATCAACAAGTTTCCTGGAATTTTGTTCCGGTAAATGGATAGCTTGAGAAGGAGGGTTTGAAATATTTGGAGAATGGAGTTTGGATGGAGTAACAGTCCCTAGATCAAGTATTTTCTTGCTATTCTAGATTGTAAGATGAGGGTTTGAAAATTGGTAAATGAACTCATCCCACGTTTTCCCCTATTTTTCCAACTCGGCTATAACAAGTAGTTTGATGAGGCCATGGTGGAATAGAATGTTATGGGGATTGGTTACATTCTTATATACTTTGGAAGACATCTTCTCAAGATTTTTAAGAAGTAAAAGGGAAAATTCAATGGCTTATTGAATTGAAAATGAGCTAATAATCGAAAGTGGCAGGCTTTAAAAACATAATATCTACCTTAACAAGTGATCATTCTAGTGATGAATATGAGAGGGTTTATTTGCTCATCCTTAATCCACTACTTGGAGTATCCCTTAGCTATAGAGACATTCTAAAACTCAGGTTTACATACCTTGTTGTAGCTCGCTCATGGCAACTAGTGGTGTTTAAACCATCGATCCCCAACTCTTGGAAGCTTTGTGGCTGAGGAAATTGATTCCTTAGAGACCAAAAATCTTATATACCCCACACACACCATCCTTCCATCGAATATGAGGGAGAATTGCATCAAAACATCCTCAATGTGGCCCTGTAAATGAGCCAAGAAACGTCCCCACCCTGCGCGAAGGAAGACTTCCCTGCACTGTACGAACTCGGGGATGGAAAAGAGGTTAGCATATGAGGATGAATCAAACCATTTGGGCATGGTGATAGTGTGGAGAAATGGACAGAAGGTGGAATTTGATAGAGGATAGGCACAATCAGGCAGAGGATGAGAATGATTAAGTAGAGGGCAAACAAAATTGAGAAGAGTGTGAACGTACTGCATAAATGGGATAACAATTTGAGAAATCCCTCCATTTTTTAATGCTCCCAAGGTGGAAACGGTTGAATTCCTTGATGAATTCATCACACATGAGTTTCCATGTGTGAGCATGAGTGCTTCGATTTAGAATTCAAAGAGCATATTTTGGGAGGAAATCATAATGATGAGGGAGTTAGATAAATGTCCAAGTCTTTGACTTGGACATTTGATCATAAAATTATTAATAATTGTATCATTTAATCTCCATTGCCATTAAATAACTCAAATAAAAGCAAATGATTCATGGTTACCTACAATCATGGACATTTACTATGTGTATACATCTCGTTTGATCCTTCATATGGAGCATCATCTAACACCTCACAAGGTTATTTAAATGGCACCTCATATGGAACTCCATATGGCATTTCATATGGTACTTCATATGGTACCCCTATAAAAAATGAAATTTATTCCTCCTATAATGGATGTTTTATCCATAGCCTTCAGTCTTAAAATGATTTTGATAGTCAAAATGAATAGGATCAGAGGCAGGATAAGAGAGTTCCATTATTATTATTTTTTTCCATCGTGCTCACACAATTTGTTCCTCTATCTCGCATATTATAAGGCATGTAATCACAACTCTGTAATGAATAGTTTGTAAAAAAGAAACCAGTTAAGTGGCCTGTCAAAGAAATGTACAACAATTTATAACACACGGGGAATTATCATTTCGAAGTAAAATAATCGGTGATGTAATAGCCTGTATCATGAAAATAATACACATAAATTTTTATAAAGATTATACTTCTTCTAGGTAGTGTTATCATTTGTCAACTCATGAAACCCCTCCCCCACACCTAAGTATTGTGACACCTCACAATAAAAAATATAGGAAACCATTCAATTCTCCCAATAGTCGAAGATTTACAACTTGTTAAGTGTAGAGATAAATTTCACATATCGATCTGACGAGATGGTTAGAATATGGCCCCAGCTATAGGATAGAACATCCTATATATAGTTAAGAAGAGGTGGGCGAGAGAGTTTTGATATAGTCTCAAGGTTAGTTCCCAATGGAAAATTTATGGAGTTCATTAACTTTATCTTAACCATACATACTTTGTGTCAGCTTTGTCTACAAGTAATGTCATACATCAGGACAAGTTTAAATTTATTATTTTTTTTTTTTTAGATTATCATCCTCGCTAGGTAGAATGCCCCTCTTCCAGCAAGCATGTTTAGTACTCCGACAGGTTTACCTCGTCATACCATAGGCCGGTACCTACTGCCAGCAGACCTGTTTAGTATCCCGGTGGGTTAGCCTCTTACACCCTCAAAGACTGGCACTCCATATTTTAAGACTTTAGTATAAGATTTCTTTGTGCAAGAAGAAGGGAGGGACAACTCTGAAAACAACATTTTTTTTTTTTTTTTTCAATTGGGATTGTATTTATGTTAGATGATGACTTTCCATTATATATTCCTTAATGATTTTCCTAACGTAAGGGGTACTTAAGCGGACGTGGCCTATCTAAAGATATGATATAATCAATAATTTTTAGTGTGTAGTGGATGGTACCATTGTGAAATAAAAGAAAGGTATCTTTAGGCTCAACTCACTTTCTTATTTTTTTAAGTTATTGTGATGTTTCCATGACTAACTGCTAATCAAACCTCCTTGTTACTCTTTAATAAAGATACTTTACTCACTTACTCAAGGTTCCTGGGGAAATTGTATGAGTGACCTCTAAGCTTAATGGTTACGATATCACTTCCTTATATAGTGGTGAAGGTTTAAGAGCAACTATTTAAGATGCCTTGAAAAAAAGAAGATAAAAATCTTTGCAAAAATATGGGTAATTATAGAAAGTCATTATTCCTTTGATGCTTGGCAGACAACAAGGTTCAAGTATAGCAATATTTTGAAGAAAAATCCTTCTTTTATATTTCCTTGAAACTATCTACTCCTGGTTAAATAAATACCTATAGAAATTTCTAGAATTGTCTATCAACAAAATTCAAAATTATTTACAAATGTATAGTCGAAAATTCAAAAAATCATTCAAGAATGAGGGGGGACTTGCCCATATACTAAGGCCAATTCCTTGTCAGTTGACATGACCTGTAGAAAATCTTCTTTGGAAATGAGCATGTGATAACGTTTGAGTCAGTGTCCATTTACTACAAAGGAGACTTGTCCATCGTCAATTGTTTTGATTTTCACAACCCCATTGTCATACACATTGACTAACTCATAAGCATTGTTGCCATAGAGGCAGACCCAGGGTTCAATGCTACAACAATGCACCAACAAAACCCTAACTACTGGCCCTTTCGAAAACACCTATGAAGTATATGAAGTATCACCCGAGGTAGAGGCAGGGGTGGTTGCAGGACTCTAGTGTCTGCAACCTTAGCTGGGACATAGATCTGTGATTGTAACACCTTGACAAAGAACTTAGAAATATAGTTCATCAATGTTTAACCAGTATCTACTTCGCAGGTAAATACCCTAATTACAGAGCATCACAGTATTCAACTAGATCTAGCAACTAACAACACTTAGCATGACGAAACAGATCAGATCTAGCATATTCAATCACTAAGCACATTCACACAGGTCAAATCCAACATTTACTCTCACTATTAAGCACAAAGAAACAATATATATACCTATCATTCATCTATATCAAGGAACTAAGCAAGTAAATACATAAACACAACAACACATCGCACAAATCATTCACAACACAGGATGTACGTGGTTTACCCCCACCCTGGGGCTACATCCACCAACTCTTCGTCTTCTTTATTATCTTTATTCAATCTTCTTACATGAACATAACCTTCATATCAACTTCACAGAGGACAGGAGATCTGCACACTCTTCGCTAGATCCTCCTTCCCAAGCTAGGTTACGGAACAAAGCCTACATACAGTCCTTATAGCCACTTGCACTTAGCCTTGCAAACGTACTCAAAGAACTTACAACTGTTACTTGCACTCAACACCACTTACAATTGACTTGTCATTCACACTTAGCCATTCATATCTGTATATCCTCAGTACATTGCCTAACATCTATTTATACATTACAAAATTAGGCCTAAGCATGGGTAAACCCATGGGATGACATCTCCATACCCATTACATAATCTCAAATCCCAAAAATCCCTAAAAGGGGGTCGAGATCCTGTGATCTCCGCTTTGTCTTGTGCTCTGCCCTCGACATCCTATCTAAGTCCCAAAAATAGGTCAAACATGACCAAGGATCCTCAAAACTTGGTCAAGGGCCAACAAACCCCCGACACTCACCTGTGACTCATCCCAAGTCACTCTGATCAGGATAATTTTGAATCAAAATCCTCGAGCTTGGCTCGAGCTACTTCGACTTGTTGTTGTGCCACAACCTCATGTTCAACAAACTCTTGGATAACAACTTTGTTGACAGGTTCCTCTAGGCGTTGTTCTGTTGTAGTGACGACTTGTTCTAGTTATTCTCCTCGACCTTCAATCTCTACGAATGGTTGGAAAGACTCATCCTATATAGGTTGGAGCCTCTGAGTCACTTCCATGACTTTGATCTGAGTGGCATGGACCTATTGTTGAGCAGTGCACTGCTCTTGGTATCACTTCATTCTTTCAACAACTGACAGGGGCTTTAACTGCGCCTATATTGTTTCTGCCTGATACTTCACCTCTTGGAGATGTGACTCCAATGTCTTCAGTTCTGGGTTCTCAGTGAGTCGCTCATACATCCGGGCACTGTGATCACTCAGTTTTTTACATTCCAATGCGAGGCCCTTGATTATTTCAACTGTGCCTCGAGCAGTCACTTCTCTTTGATCTCTCACATCCCGTGGGGTGTTAGGCACTGTGTGGAGCTCTAAGTCTGCTATTCTTTGTTGTGGCTACTTGATAGCTTCTGCGAGTTGATCTACTTGATGCACGACTCATTCTTCTTCCTTTGGCTCTAAGCCTGTCACAGAGTGAAGTGCTCTTTTGACTGCTTCTTGCACTTCAAGTTGCTTCTGCAAGCAACTGTTCTTTTTTCTGCTAAATCTGTGCTTTCTCCTCTTCAAACTTTGTCTGGAGGGAAACCTTCTCCTGCTCTACAACTCATCATTGTTCTACTATTACTTCTTGCACTTTCTTCAAGGCCTACGTGGCTTGTTCTATTTCTTCTTCTATGTGACGAAGGCGATCTTCTTGTCCATAAATGTTGTTCTAACCATTCGTGGCATTAGTCTAATGGTTATATTTTTCTCAATGGCTATATTGCTTCGCCATGGTGAAGTGCCATGTGACACTGTTCTGATATCCTGACGAAGCTTTTCTTTTGCAAATTTTCCTTTTGTGAAGTTCCCTCTAGAACCTTCTAGAACTTTCTGATCTTTGCTCTCTTCTTACTGATATTTCTAGCCTTTTTCCCAGTGATCTTCATCCCATTATTACTCTTTCCATTCTGGTTCTTGTCTTCTTTTGGCATAGTAAATTTTCGTTGTTGAGATTCCTTCATAAGATTCGAGGGAAATACTTCTTCTTTATCTGGGGTAGGTGCTTCAGTATTCTGTGAGTCTTCTTGGGTTCTTTCAACTTCGACATCCAGGTTAAATAGCTTAGATCTATTCTCTTGTTCCTTAATCAAGTGCATGACCCTCCTAGTCATGAAATCTTTTAATTCTTACTTTTTCTACTCTAAGGCTTCTTCTTCTTTCCTTCTAGTCTGATCCTTCTCGATCCAGGGTTTTCCTAGTAACATAGTAAATGGAGCATTGTTTTCAATAAGTTTAACAACCTGAAAATCTTCCTTTGTCAAAGTTCCATGAGCACTCATAGATATCTGGGTAGGTCTTCCACATAGGGTTATCAGTTTTCCTCTAAAAAATCCTATTCCTCCCAATAAAGGAATCATAGTAGGCTTTCCTATAGCTTCCCAAGTTATTCCTGTTATTATATTCACCTGTGTTTCTTCATCTAGAACACAATCAATGTTGAAGTCTCCTATTCTTACTTCTATTTTATTTTTCTCTTTTACGATCTCTGATAGATTAGTATCTTGATGGTCATTTAGGGCTTCTTTCATCTGTAATAGTACAGTCTCTGATTTCTTCTGGGGTTCTGCAAAGGTCTCAATTTCATGACCTTTCTCAGGGTCTACTTGTTCCATATTCATTTTTTCAAGCTTAAAAATCATTCTAAGGTAATCAAAAACTTCATGGTCCATAGCTTTACAACAAAGACAACTAGATATTCTACCAGGTCATTCCTTAGCCAGATGACCTGGTCTTCTACAACTATAACAAAGGGTTAATCCTCTCTTTCTCTTAAATGATCCCCAACCTTTCTTGTACTGCGCACTAGGATCATAGTAGTTAACCTGCAAAAAAATCTTTCTAGGATCCCGCATCCATTTGTTTGCCCAAACATTCTTTCTATGCATAGGTATAACATATCTTTCACTATTTTTATTAGATTTACTCAAATCAAACCTTTGTTCATCTAGCTATGCCCTACTTTTCAATCTAGACAAAATTTATCAAACATACCGAGATCCATACTTTTGAAACAAAAATTTCCACTAATCTTACCTTTAACAAAGCATAAAGCTTATAGATCTTACCTCTTTTCTTCAAATCAGACTTCTTTTCTTAGCATAGAGATTTCAAAGATTAAGTAGGATGTTGTGCACTAGGGAAACATATCTACGTATGAATCTTTCACATTTTCAGGTCAGATCTTCGCACAAAGCTCCTTTTTCCTCAGTTCCCAGCAATCACAGTTTCAGGTCCTGGAAACGAAACCATTTGTTGGCACAGTGGCAGACCCAGGTTCAACTCTACAACATCGCACCAACAAGACCCTAACTACCGACCCTTTCGGAAACACCTGCGAAGAAGATGAAGTCTCACCCGAGGTAGAGGCAGCGGTGGTTGCAGGACTCCAGTGTCTGCAACCTTAGCTGGGACACAGATCTGTGATTGTAACACCTTGACAAAGCACTTAGCAATATAGTTCATCAATGTTTAACCGGTATCTACTTTGCAAGTAAATACTCTAATTACAGAGCATCAGAGTATTCAACTAGATCTAGCATCTTACAACACTTAGCATGATGAAATAGATCAGATCTAGCAGATTCAAGCACTATGCACATTCACACAGGTCAGATCCAACATTTACTCTCACTATTAAGCACAAAGAAACAACATATCTACATATCATTCATCTATATCAAAGCACTAAGAAAGTAAATACATAAACACAACAACACATTGCACAAAGCATTCACAACACAGGATGTATGTGGTTCACCCCCAACCTGAGGCTACATCCACCAACTCTTCATCTTCTTTATTAGATTTATTCAATCTTCTTACATGCACAGAGCCTTCAGATCAACTTCGAACATGATAGGAAATATGCTCACTCTTCTCTAGATCCTCCTTCCCAAGCTAGGTTATGGCACAAATCCTACATACAGTCCTTACAACCACTTGCACTCAGCCTTGCAAACATACACAAAGAACTTACAACTGTCACTTGCACTCAACACCACTTACAACTGACTTGGGATTCACACTTATCAATTCATATCTGTATATCCTCACTACATCTCCTAGAATTTATTTATACATTACAAAATCGGGCCTAAACATGGGTAAACCCATGGGTCGACATCCCCATACCCGTTACATAATCCCAAATTCTAAAAGAGCCCTAAAAGGGGGTCGAGATCTCATGATCTCTTCTTCGTCTTGTGCTCTGCCTTCGACATCCTGTCGAAGTCCCAAAAATAGGTCAAACATGACCAAGGATCCTCAAAACTTGGTCAAGGGCCAACAAGGACCCAACCACTGAGTGGTGATTTTTCCTTTGAAGGTTTTAAATCGAGATTCAAACAACAAATCTCAATCACCAAATTGGAAGTGTTTCTTATTAATAAACTTGTCATGTCACTTGCTCCTTTGGTTTTGGACTAACATTTTTCGTTGGATAGCATCTTGCCTGATCTCATCCAACTCATTTAATTGTAGGGCTCATTTTTTCTGAGCCTCATCTAAGTTTAATCCCAATTCTGAAGCAATACAGAAGGTCCTTACCTGGAATTATATTGGTAGAATCACTTCTTTCCCATCTACTAGCTCATAATTGGTATTCCCAATGGTGTTTCTCCAGGTGGTCCGATATTCCCACAAATACTCTGGAAGCCTATCAACCCAATCCCGATGATGTAATTGAACAATCTTGGTTAAGATAGCTTCTAGAAATTTGTTTGTAGACTCTACCTAACCATTATCTTGTGGGTGGTATGGAGAAGATTTACAGTGTTTAATCCCATATTTCTCCTTTAGTTCTCTGATCAGGTTGTAAGTGAATTGAGTTCCTTGGTTTGTAACAATTTCATGAGGAATACCAAAGAGGGTAAATATGTCTTCATAAATGAACTCGACAACGTATTTTTATGTAGCCCTAAATAGGGATTTTTCCTCTACCCACTTGGTGACATAATATGTACAAACCAAAATATAGTTTTTCTTATGAGACATGAGTGAAATTGGTCCTACAAAGTCAAGGGCCCATTTTTCGAAAGGTTCTATCATAACTTGGGCCCACAAGGGAATTTTTTCAGCTAACATGGGTCTTCCTATCCTTTGACAACTATCAAAACTCCTCACATACTTGGCAACATCCTTGAAAATGTTAGGCAAATAGTAACTTGAATGTAACACCTGATATGTTGTACGTTTGTCACAAAAATGGCCACCACATGGTCCATCATGACAAATTCATAGTATTTCTGGTATCTCTTTTTCTCGGACACATCTACAAATAATCAAATCACGATCTGTACGAAAAATATCATGTCCAACCCAAGAGTAATTGGCACTTTGCGTAATAATTCTACGTTTTTCATGAGGTGACAAATGAGACAGTAACTTCCTAGTATCCAAATAGTTTTCTATATTTGTAACCATGTGGCATTTAGAGAAAGGGAAAAAAGGTGCTTGTCTGGGAAACTATCATCTACGGGAATATCATCATCCTCAGTGTTTATGCATGACAGAAAATCAGCTACCAAATTCTCTTTTCCATGTCGGTCAACAAGGATGATGTTAAACTCTTGCAATAACATGAGCCACCTAGTCACTCGGCCATTAGTTATGGGTTTATTCATGAGAAATCTAATGGCAGAGTGATCTGTATGTACAAATACTTTGTAACATGTGTTGTAGTGGTGAAACTTATTGATAGCATGAACTACTACTAAGAATTCCTTCTCAGTAACTATGTAGTTTAACCTGGCAGGGGACAAGTTCTTGCTCACAAAGTAAATGGCATAGGACTGCTTGTCCTCTTTCTGCCCTAATACTCCTCCTATTGTGGTGTTAGAGGAATCATTGGATATGTGAAATGGGAGATCCCAATTGGGCCCCCAAAGAACTGGTGCCAAAAACAACTTAGCTTTCAGGGTTTCAGAGGTAGTTTGACACTTCTCAGTCTGCAAAAAATCAACATCCTTTGTTAACAATCCAAACATGGGTGATACAGATCCAAGTAGTATCAATGGAAGGACTGCTACCTTTCATTTACAGAGCTATTATCCATGATAGGAGTCATCATATATGTCACAGAAGTAGCAACAACAACAATAATCTATTATTATCATCACATGAATCTTCGTGCAATGAAAGATTAGTTGGGAGGGATCATGTCAAGCACTATGACATACTACCAAAATGTGACAACTGTGGCAGATTTGATAATATTGCACTGCAGGACATTTTGATCAAGCCTGTCAATCTATATCCTTCGAGTCAATTCTTATTTCACAGGCGGGCAGTTCTGTCTCGTTTGTTTAACAACAGAGATGAACGATCCCCAGGTAAACATGCTACATGACTAAACTTTCCAGCCCAGCTTCACCACGCTAATTCCTTCCATTATCGTCCATAGTTTTTATGTATTTTTTACTATTACAATCTGTATTGCATTTGTATAATGAAACAATGTGCTTTGAGGTAGATTGTTGGGGGCTCTAATATCACATTATCCTTATTCAATAAAATATTGCAAGTTATTTGATTGAAAATATCATGATTGTTGTATGTAAATTGAAATACATAAAAATAAGTTTTGCATTTTCTTTTGGACTGAATATTTGTTCAAATAGAAGGGGAAAAACAACTCTAATGGTTAAAGGAAAAAAAGGTTTTACCTTGGAAGAAAGCATTATGTATCTTATCATTTTAAATACTTACTTTAAGAAATCAATCTTTGAATTGAAAAACAAACGGGGATGACTCATTCTTAATCGAATGCCCTTCTTCCTTTTCATTCTTATTTCTTCTTCGTGGTTATATTCTGCGAGTTGGGTTATATTCCATAAATTTAATCACAAATCAATAAAAACATTTAAGTTTTATTTTGTACAATCCTAAACTTCTTTATTCCTATGTTATGATAAACCAAAAACATTTTACAGTTTACTGTCAGGGTTGCTAAAACTGTAAAATCTAGATAATTTAATAAGTAGAACAGCTAAATAAAAGCATATGTGGTTGATATACGTCAGAATGGGTTAAGAATGGCCAGAATTAAAACGCTTATGTTAATTAAATGTCTTAATTCTTCCTTGACCTATAACCACTAGATCAAGCAAGAATGAACATTCATGGATTTGGAGCAACTATTATGAATTCTTTTGAAGAGATGGAATCAAAGAATATTCAAGCAGTAATTCTCGTAGGGTCTAATTTATAGAGGCCCTTGTCTAATTTATAGAGGCCTTTCCAAGTGGAGATAAATGCGAGTAGATATGTTATAGGAGTGGTCTTGATATATAAAGACGTAGGAGGTAGGTTAGTATGTTATTATTTTATAGAGGTATTTCCAAGTGGAGACAAATGTCATAGATATGTTATAGGAGTGGTCTTGATATATAAAGATAGGTTAGTATGTTATCATTTTAAAATATTATACAAAGGTAGATTAGTATGCTATCATTCTAACATGTTTTATGGGGTACTCTTGAACTACACACATAACAAGGAGCTTTATGTTATAATGTAAGATGTTAACAAATTGAAACATTATCTATCCACATCGATCACCAATCACCAACCACTACTATATTTGTAGGTATAGAGTAAGATTTAATGTAGAAGATACCATAATTGGATGAAATATTTTTAGAAAACAAACAATTATCCAAACCAATCACTCACACCTACAATATTTGAAGGCCTAAAGTAGGCTTCAAAGGATAAGGCACCATGATAGGATTCAGGTTTTTTGAGAAATTTCATCTTCTTGAAGTTTAAGAAGGGAAATAAAAATAGGTTGGTAGATATGCTTTCAAGGTCACCCACACTCAAGATCACTATTATGGGTACTCTACTCTTAGCTGTTTTGAGAAATTTCATGTTATCTTAAGTATAAGAAGGGAAATACAAATAGGTTGGTATAAATTCTTTCAAAGCCACCCACACCCAAGATAATTATTATGGGTACTCTTGCACACACAAAAAATTTCATCGATGATGCATACAAAGATGAATACACAAAAGATGGGGACTTCGGTAGCTACAAGCCTAAGTTCGTGAAGAATAAGATGAAAGCAGGGTTGATTACCATTTCCATGTTGTACCAGTAAACCCAATAAACCTAGTAATAGGAAGCAAGGTCTATATCTTCCCTTACTAGTAACTAATAGGCCATAGGAGAACATATCCATAGTTTTTGTGGGTGGTTTTCCGTGAACCAAAAAGGAAATGACTATGTATTTGTGGTAGTGGACAAATTTTGTAAGATATGCCTTGTAAAATGATCATCTCGGGACAAGATGTAAAAATTATGTTCTTTGAAAGGGTTTGGGTGCACTTTTAGATACCAATGAGAATACTTCTAAAAAAATATAAACGATTTCTTAGTGCTTTTTGGACTACACTTTGGGAGAAGATGAACGCCAAGTTGAAGAGAACAACAACATTCCATCGACAAATGGATGGGTAAAAGAAATTGGTGAATAGGAAATTTGTTCAACCTTTTAGGGGTTACAATTAGAATCATCCAAGAAACAAGGATGATAATTCCATATATATTCAATGTTTGCAATCAAAACTTTCAATAGTAAGTCTCTTTTTGAAAATTTCCACCTTCACCTTTAGATGTTGTATATGGATAAGATGTAGGAGGAATGGTAGACACCACAAGAGAAACAATGAAGGATGAAAGAGGTATTGGAAAGTTCACAAGGATTCATTTGAAATTACAAGAGACACTAAATAACTCTTAGGAAAAGTACAAGTCTGAGGATAGTGAACATATAATTCAGAAGGAATTCAAGGTAGGTGACCAAGTATGGATATACATGGACAAAGAAAGGCTATAGGGTCCTAGTAACAGGATAGAGGTTCTATGCTATGTCCTTTTGAATTGTTGGAATAGATAGGTGATAATGCCCATAGATTCACAAACTCTATGAGTATTCTTTATTAAATCAAGAAAATGTTGGGCAAGTCTTACCGACCATAGATTAGTAATAACTAGAAGCTTAGGTAGAGCTAGAAAACGATATAGTTTTTTGAAATAAATCTAGAACAAATAAATGGGGTTAGCACTAACTCTTCGAGATTGGCAATTCAAGTTTCATGAAGACCAAATGGTACGAGCCAAGGAGAAACTAATGGAAAATTTTTCTCACCTCGTTTAGTGAAATATTTTGGAGATCAAAATCCTTTGAAAATTGGGAGGTATGATTTGAAATGGATCACGATAATCTTTCATTGAGTTTGAATGTTTTATTATTCGAAAAATTGGAGCCATGAACTTGCAAGGTCCATTTTAAGGGTAGGTTGTATTTTGGTGATTTGAGTTCCTAAAATATTCGAAGCCCATTTGGGGGACTAAAATGACAATTTCAAGGATCAAACAGATCACCTCAATTTTTATCCTATATGAAGCCATTGTCATTGTTAGTACCCTCACTAAGTAGAAAGACTTGTGCTCTAAATCTAGTGTTCAACACAAAAAATCTTTCCATGCAAGGAATGCCCCATACACCTCATTTTCACTAACAATTGTGATGGATATAGGTTAATCACACACCCATAAGTATGACAAGAGTAAAATATTTACTAATATGCAATGAAATCCTACCCAAAAATATGTCATTGTATTAATACCATATATATATATATATATATATATATAGTACACAGGCACCAACTCTTAGAACCCTATATTTTATAGGAATCAGATGGTGATTGCGATTTTGTTTTGTCAGTGATCTTGTGTGGTAAATGATATTCCATCCTACAAATAATTTCCCAAAGGAAAAGAAAAGGAAGTATAAGCAGGGCCTGCACAGTTAAAATGCACCCTTAGTCAATTAAATTTGGGTTTTTATCTTTGGAAAATAAAATTATGGTGAAAATGGAAAATAATTAAGCCTTGCACGACCCTCAAAATGATTTTATCCTAAGTTTTTGCCGAGATATGACCTTTTGTCATTATGTGGCTAAAAGGTGCACAGTTATTAGCAGTAAATTGAGGTGCGCCTGTTATCACTAAAATTTCGTCCACAAATGGTTACAATAATCTAGCATCTCCAAACAACTATTAAGTTCACCCATGGACCAAAATTACCAAAAAATCATTTCCAAAAGGTCCAAAACTATACAACCAGTTATAAAATCAGGATGTGCTATGATTATACAAGGAGCGTGTGCACATGCACCATCAAGAAACACAGGAAAAGTGCACATGTGCATGATGCAGGACTGTGGATGCTAAAAGCCATGCACACCTGAGAACGCCGCATTTATGATGTTTGTCGGCCTCCCACCCACTTCTGGTTCAGATTCCAAGTTGATTTGACATCTAAATCTTGGTTGAATCCAGTTGGGTGGTTGGTCAAAGACCTAAAGGTTCCCTAAACAACCCCTTGTTCACACTAAAAGTTGGTTTCATAATACCTCAAAGTTGTGCTATAAAAAGAGGCCATGGGTGCACTACATCTTCAAGGAATTCATTTGTAAGGTTATGCTACTGCTATTCTCTTGGGGAATCCTCTTTTCTCATCAATAGCATACTAGCACCATTCCATTTGAGCTATTCACATCACCTTTTGAGTGAATTAGCTTGGGATTCTTTCACCATTTCTTTCAAGTTTTCAAGTTGTAAGAAGAGCTCAATCTTGGGGGTGCAAGAGCCCTCCCTTGGAGGAAAAAGGGACCCAAAGTCCCCCTTTCTCTTTGGTTTTTTATTTTCACTAATACAATCATTTCCATTGGTGACATGAGTCTTGTTTGTTTCTTGTTCTTATGTCCTTATGCACTATAGTTTAATTGTTTTTATCATTCCTAGTTTAATTCTTAGCTTAGTCTTTTATGCTTTATTCTTCTAACCCTTTCCTTTACTATTTTCTTGCTTAGCTAACCCAACTAAGCTTGTAAGAACCTCTATTTTGCTCATTTAGGTGACAAAAGAGGCGCAACACATTGATGACTCCACTGGGGAAAGGTATCAATTTACTGCCCCATTTGGGTTATTTTAGCTCTTCTTTTTGTTTATTTAACCTGAAGGTACCATAACTAGCCTAAGCCGACTTACATGAAGCAAAATTCAAAGCTGAGTTGAAGGAATTTCATCCGGAATTTCCTTCACGACTGTGTAACAGCTGTGCGTGGATTTAACGGCCCACAGTCGTGCATCATGCGTACGTGTGCCAAAATCATTGTATTACTCAGCGCCTTTTGCACACCTCTGCCCATCAACCTCTTCTAGTTTGCACATTGGCGCTCAAAGCACCTCTATCTAGTCTGAGACCCATGCACATGTGCAAAAAAATACACATTGTAAGCTTTTTATGATCTATAGAAGGCCCATAGCCTTCTTAAATTTGATTCCATGCATGTTGTAATCTGCACTACACTTACATTCCCTCTCCATATAAAGGGATTAGTCAAAACACATAGGCACTTAGGGGTAAAATCATAACTTTTCCTCCTTTTTGTCGCTTTGCCACATGGATGGCTTGCTTTGACTGAAGCTAAGTTGGAATCATTTTACATCACATATAAAACTTTCATTGGGACAAGAAATTGGATATCAATCATCGAGTATGCTCTTCTCTCACACTCCAAATCGATCTTGAGAATCAGAAAGAGGTTGTGGAACAGTTTCATCTCCCTTAAAAAGAAAAAATATTTAGGGGAGGACAACAACCCCCTTGAGACTCCTCTTAGTTTATTTTTCAAACACATCTTAAGATTGTAAGGGCCCATACATGCCCACATGCTACAAAGATAGGATAGTGTTGAAGTTTTCTTTCTTAGATTAAATCACTAGGGAATTTTAAAGGTTTTGTAATGAGCCCATACATGCCCACATATTGACAATTTAGGATAGTTTCAAAGCTTTCTTAGATTAAATCACATTTAGGGAGTTAAAGGAATAGTAAAGGACCCACATGTCCACATGCTAATTTCCTAGGGATTTTAAAATTCCGCAAGGTTGTACCAACGACATTTAGTTAATTAGGTAATCAAAGACTTGTAAGGACCAAGAGAAGTCCACATGCAGCAAGGTGACACCTAATTTATTAAAACTTGGCACACTTTCACTTGTTCACACACAAGATCACCAATCACTCACATAGTTTTATCTAGAAGTTGTGGAGGTCAAAGTAAGATTCCTCCAACGAGATTCTGAAACACCCCAGCCCTTTTCTTGACAAAACTATCCACTCCCATTTAATTTCAATGAGGTTGGTTCACACCCCCAATATCTCACACAAACACATCTAAAATTTTCTAAAAAACTCACTAAGTTTTCCTCCACAGGAAGTGCCAAAAGAATTTTTTAGTCTAGGTAGGATCTCGGGGATAGGGATCCAAATAACTCCCCGTTATCTGGTTCTCACATTTTCAACACAATAGAAGTTGTCAAATAGGGAACTTTAAATCCTCCAAGTCAAGTGTTCCTAACACCATAAGGCAAGGAGATACTCGTGAAGGGTTGAAGGCCGAGGTCGAGTTGTTCTGTGCATCCCCCCCTTGAGTCACCCACCTCTTGGATGGGATCCAACCCATGACCCATTTCTTAGGCCGAAAATCTAAATGTCGCACTTTGACCGAAGTACCTAGTGACCAAATTTTAGGACATCTACCCAAGTGGAAATTGTGGGCTGCAATTGCGCCTTTATTAGATTTTGTGTGGCTATTGGGAAATATCGCCAGTTCTTTCGAGATATACCCCCTCTACCCCTTGTTATAACTGATTTCTTCATACTTCACTAGTTTCTCTTCTAGTGGCTTCATACCCCACTGTCGAGTTCTATTGGAAGGTCCAGTGCTATTTGAGAAGAAGGACATTACTTCTTTTAGGACACGAGCATTTGTTTTCTTTGTTCTCCCATGCGAACAAAATTCACCTATGCACATATATGCTTCTTTATCAAAACACTTTATGTATGATGCCCTTTTGATTACATATGATTTGGAAATATATTGTGAAGGTTAAAGAAATTACAACAAATGCTCTGGTTTATTTATTTCTCTCACCACCATTCGCACACATTCACTCATCTAGTCAAACATCATAGGGGACCCATAGGACCCCTGTCATTCCAGATGCTTGCTAAATCTCCCTCCTATTCTAGGAGGAGTTACTAGTATTGCCAACTCATCGGCCCCTCCTCACACCCCTGTGAGTGCCACTATCTTGGGATCAACATTTCTTGGCTCCACCTTACTTGGGTCCACTTCCCAAGGTCAACCATCCACTCGCTCTCCTTTACATGGAAGCGAGAGGCCAACTTCTTCTCAAGGAGGAAGTACAAACCCACCTAGCCCCCTCCAAGGGTCAGGTACTCAGACCACTCACACTATGGCCAGAATTAATCCTCCGCCACCACCCCATATGCCATATTTTGCCTCCCTCAATATCCCAGATCTGACTAAACTCACTAATGATCCTATATTTCACAACCGCACATGGCCTGCAATGCCTACCAAACTCCCTTCAGACATCCCTAAGTTTGAAGGAAAAACAGGAGATGATCCTGCCAACCATATCATGACCTTTCACCTATGGTGTTCTTCAAACAACATCATGGATGATTCCATCCGATTGAGGTTATTTCAACATACTCTCACTGGCCCATCAAACAATTGGTATGTCGAAGAAAAATCTGGGTCCCACGCGACTTTTAAATCCTTGGCCAAAGAATTTTTGACCTTCTTTAAACTACCCATTTGTCATGACAATGGCCTTGAACTACTCTCATACTTCAAACAAAATCCCTCCACACATATTGTTGACCACATCCACGAACGACATCGACGACGTAGCCTCTACAAAGCTGACGATACCCCCCAAAAATGTCTCAATTGGTTCCTCAAATCACTTGTTTCCCTCCTTGCCAAAGATGTGTCCGCTACCTTCCCCCAGTCTGAAGAAGAAGAAATTAGCAAAACCCAATAGTTCAAACTCATTTACGCCCAGTCCAAATACTTATACACGGTACTCTTGGATGCCCCAAGACCTGTGCCATTCAGCCAAGACAAACTTGGGATGTCTCACTCAATAGATGGATTGATCGGTAACACTACACACCACAACCCACAGCCTCAACAACCACCCATATATGGAACACCCCAATATCCACCATCATATGGAGGAATCTCTTATTATCCTCCTCCTCCTTATCAACAACCATACCCTATTTCCATGCCCCCACCCATTAGTGGACCCCCGCCAGTACCCATCATACGCCCACCTGTCCAACGAAGCGTTGGTACTCCCTCTACCTGAGCCTATACCCTAATCACTAGCGAAAGCGACACACCTTCCTATGTACCTTATGGATCATTGCCACAACACAATCTGTACTTTCCCTTTCCTGGACCCCCACAACCCATGGCTCCACCACAAGGACACCCACATGCTGGGGTTAATTTTGTTCAGCCCTCTCTCATTCAGCAATATCAAAATTTTGAACAACTGAATATGGAAAATCTATCCCATCAATCGAACAATGCCAAAAAGAAAGGAAAAAACTGGAACAATAATAATCCCAGACCAAAAGGAAACCAAAACCAACCCCAGTAGAACCAACCTGTTGGGGGCAACCAAAACACAGGGAACCAAAACCCTCAAGGGGGAAATAATAAGTGCCAAGGGAAAAATAAAAACAATCTTCAGACCAACTTCCATTGTGCCCTTTGTGGTGATTTTGGTCACTATAGTCACCATTTCCCTTAAATAGTCGACTTTAAATGAATGAAAGAATTTGTAAGTGGACCACGTCCCCCGATACCACCTGCCCCCTAGCAGGCCCCACAACAATATGTGCAACAACCACTCCTAGCCGTGCTGCAAAACCCCATCCCGCACCAGGGAGTAATGAACACCCAACAAGACATGCATCCTACCCTACCACAGATAGGACAATATCCCAATCTAGGCAATCATGTCGATCGTACTATCCTCCTCACTAGTGAGGAAGAAGTTCTTCTACAAACACATAGTCATCAATACAACGCAACTCCTGAATCTACTCCCACCACCTCAGACGCACCCCCAGTCATAATTGGGCCCCCTTTGATGATTCCTCACCCTAATACTGACCCATCTCTTCATATTCCTCGCATCCCCTTATGTAGGAATGTCCACAACCCTCAAGCTAGGGCGACTCATAATTACAGTTTGGTCGATGATTTGGCACAATCTTCTACTGCTATGTTAGTCTTAGCAGTCCCTCAAACTTGTCCTACTCAACGGAAGTTGTTACTTTTCTCCCTCAAGGAAGTCGACTCTACGGATACCCGACTCATTACATTTGATCTCGATAGAGGAGAACCTCACCTCCCCACTCTCATCGCTTTTCAAATCCCAGTTAAAATCTAGAACATTACAGTTCACCGCTGCATCATTGATGAGGGTGCATCCACATGCATTATGTCAAAATATGTATGGAAAAAACTCAGTTTCCTCAAACTTATACCGTCTGCCATTACCATAAGAGCCTACGATGGAAGACCCTCATCCCCTGAGGGACTCTTCCAAAATGTCCCTGTCGAGCTCAGGGGAAAAACTGTTCTGATTGGCATTGAGGTTATCGATGCCCCACTCGACTACAATATCTTGTTTGGTCGTAGCTACATGTATTCTATGAAGGCCGTCGCCTCTTGTGTGTTCTGAACCATGATGTTTCCCC
The DNA here is from genome assembly GCA_009831015.1 of Picea engelmannii. Lineage (NCBI taxonomy): Eukaryota > Viridiplantae > Streptophyta > Pinopsida > Pinales > Pinaceae > Picea > Picea engelmannii. Next base: position 1,583,156 of record ML776761.1, on the reverse strand, counting down.
ATAACGAAAAAATCATTACCATCGATCAAGTATCACATTATGAGCCCAACACCTCATCCAACATCGATAACATCCTCCTTTTCATCCACACTAATCTCGACGCCTATCCACTCATCGAGATGGGCCCTAGAATCTTCAAAGACCCATCCTTACTAGAGACATACCACGGATCACCACCTCTCCTCCATCCCTTATCCCAAGTATGTGTCGTATCCTCCAACAGAATGACAACTGAAGATACTCTCCCTCCCACCGAGGCCTCTTTTATCCCTGACATCCCACTAGTCGCAGAAATTCTCCCTTAGAAACCCCCTGGAACTAGCTCAGCTCAACCCATTCCTGATCTTCCCCTCCCCTAGGGCCATATCCCAATCTAAGAAACAGTCCCCCAAGCCATTACCCAAATCCCTTTCTTTTACCCCCCACTAGGTATACAATCTTTCTAGGTAGCTGCAACGCTTACCCTTCCTAACATGGTACTGGAAATCCTAGTTTGGTATCTACATCTGCCTGATATGGACCCTTAACCATCCCTCCCTCCCCAAACCGAAGGAATTCCGATGCAGATTCCAATACCTACTCCTGAAGCAACACCCTCACCCCCTCTTGCTAATGCCATCGCTACAGCTGGGGGCAGATGAAAGAAGAAAGAGCCCATCGCTCCTCTCCCTCCTCGCATCGAACCTCCTTGTGCACTCTGCGAGAAAGAAGGACACCCCACTAATCGATGTCCCTCTCTCCCCGAGTTACGTAATCTCATTCAACTCCCTCGAGCACCACCATCGTTCATCGCTTCCTCCAATATTGTCACTATCTCCTAGAACAAAAGTAACAAAGGACTGCAGACCAAATTTGCATGCACCATCTATTAAGAGTATGGCCATTACACACACCATTGTCTAGTGTTACCTCAATTCCGGCAGACACTAACATACATACGCCAAAGTTTTCAGCAAGGACCCACCCCAACTCACGTCACTGACATCCATTATGTCACAACCTCAGTCAATGAACGAATGAGATGTCCTTTCTCTTTATGAGAATCACTTGATCATTTCACATATCAATGTCCTATGATCATTGAATACAGGCGTCGCCAAATGGCCCTTATTCAAAATCACACACCCTCTCCTCCAGCAGAACCAGTGAATACCCTTACCCCATCGCTTGCTATGGTTCATATCTTTTCACCAAAACCTGAGGCACTCCCTACTCCCCCATGGTTCTTGGATGTATTATACAAGGATTTACCCCCAAATCCCCCCAATTCCCCCGTTCATTTCCCCACAGAAATTTTACGCCCATCTACCATTTTTAAGCCTCGGTATCTCGATATTTGGTTTATGTCGAGTGAACCATCACAATTTTGTTGCATCACTCCCCCTTCTTCTTCATCACCAGACGAAAATCACATGGTGACAGTTGTTGGGCACTTTAATCGTCTAAATCAATAGAAGATTAAGGTGTTCAATATAAATTGTCGACCCAAGGAAGTCTGTTGTTTCAAGATAATTGTGCACAATCTATGCTAGATAATGAAAGCAACACTTAATCTAATTGTAGTAGGGAAGTATAAAAAGAAACAAAAATCATCACTAATGAAATGGTGCTGATACAGCTGGAGTTCTATAGGATTTGAAATCGTAGCTGAAATATAAACTGATGCATGTATAAGAATCTTGGATTACATTATTCTAATCTAACTGTCTATTTTACTTTTGCAGAAAGAAGTTCTAGACTAATTGCAGAGAGGAAATCTACTTATGGTAAGAAAGTAATTCACACTTTTTATTTTCTTTTACTTGGAAATAAAATGTTAATCTAATGCAGAAAAAGGGAAAGCATTTCTCCAGCAACATTCAACAGTTGACTTCTAATTCTCATGAGACAAATTTATTTTCATTTAATCAAGAAGGAACTAGACTGTAACAACAATTGTATTCTCAGAATTGTTGACAGATAAATAATTTGTATTAACACAACTAGTCTGGAATTCAAAACAGAGAGGAATCTGTGAGTAAGGTGGGCCTTTCCCTTCTCACTGAATCCACTCAAAGAAAGAGGCTATAGTCTGCTAAAGAAACTCAATCCACTCGTTTATTGATTTGCCAAAATGTTGTGTACAATAAACTTTTCTTTACTTCACTTTCTCACAGTCCGAATTCATCCCCTTTGATTACAAAAGCTCTGCTATTTAAAGTTAGAGTCATCTAGTTAGAACAAAATCAGAACAACCTTGAGAATCCTCGATTCTCAAGTTGTTTGTATGATATCATAAATACAAGATCTATAACTAATCTTGTAGGCTAACACATGTAATAGCAGGTATAACAGCTTTCACGATCGGTGTCATTTGTTGTAGCAGTCGTGTAACAACAGAATCAGTGGCACATGTTGCAACAGTCATGTAACATCTTCCAAGATAGGTGCCTTGCTGTAACAACTTCCAAAATTGGCACCTTGCTATAACAACTTTCAAGATTGGTGCCTTGCTGTAACAACTTCCAAGATTGGTGCCTTGCTGTAACAGCTTCTAAGATTGGCGCCTTGCTGTAATAGCTGGTGTACCAACAATGACCATTATTCCATACTTGGTTTTTCTATACATTCCGATCATTAGTTGAATCATTTTATGCGTAAAATATGTGCACATTACCAATCAAACATGACAAGTAAATAAAAATATAAAAGCACGCTGAATGATCCATACCTGGGGAAAAATAGTTCTTAGCACACATTATAGTAGGCATTAGCTTAGAGAGGATAAGGTTGAATGGGATAAAGATGTAGTGAAAAAGGGACATTTATGTGTCCTAACATGCCCCCCAACTAAAGACATTGCATGTCCTCATGCAAAAACACATCCAAACTTTACTCTGTAGTTGAATTAGGGAACTAGCTCCTCTAGTGAAAAATTGCTAAGATAACTTGCTAAATGCCTGTATGTTAATATTATGTGCCCAAAAAAAGAAAATGTGCTCTGTCAACAATATGTCTAAGTTTCTCTATCTTTAAGAAAAGAATCAGTTTGAGTTTCTTGAGAAACAACTTAAGATGAAAACAAAGGTTTTGGTTTGAAAGATGCTGGTAAACTAGCAGTTGTCTTATGACATTGAGATCTTCTCAGTTTCACTGGTGCTTCTGTAGCAGTATTTTCATGCTCATTCTTGACTGAGAGAGTCGCTGGTCCTTTTGCAATTGGTACTTTGATTACCTCATAACCTTCCTCAAAGTAAAGGTTTTCACACTCAAAGCACATGAGTTCTTTATTTTTGTCCATAACTGCTTGTGTTAGTGATAGAATGTCCATCGTGATCCCCTCTGGATTCTTCTGTTGAGCAGCCTCCACCTCTTGCTTCAGGGTATTTAATTCTGTTTTGAGGTTTTCATTGTCTTTTATGAGTGCAACAATTCTGGAATTTTCAATATTCCTGATCTTTCTCTCAATCTAGGCAAACAATTGGGCAAGTGGCACATCCTCAGAATTATCTATTGCATATTCTGGTATATTAGCTATGTTAGTCATGACTGGTGCACTGTCAAAAGATCCATCCTGTATTACCATCTCTGGTTGAACATCCTCGTCTTGTGTAACTCATTCTTGTGTTACAGTTGTTTCTGTCATGACTGGTTTTTGTGGAACAGTCTCGACTTGGATAGCTGGTGCTTGTATTACAGCTACATCCTGCATTGTCTGTTCTTGTAGACTAGGCCCATCATTTTCAGGTGTATGTACTGTCACTGTTTGGTTATTGATAGAGACTGGTTCTTGTGTGTCAGTTCCTTCATCAACCATAGAGGATAGTGGATGAAGAATAGAAATAGCCTTTTACAGATTTTTCCATCCAATTGCAGCTTCTACAGACCATTTGGACCCGGTTCTTCTCCTAGGTAAATTAGAAAAAAAAGTAGGGTCTTTCTTCTTTGTCGCTGGAGGGGGAACACTTCGTTCTTCTTCGACCACACAAGTAGAAAATTCTGGTATAGTGGGCTCTACAATGATCTGTACATCGTCACTTGACATGTGATGCACAGAATCATCAGGCGGAGCTGATGATTCAGTTGCAATTTGCCTACCTTCAGTGTGAATTCAGAGGATAGTTGCTTGAAGTTACATCAGGCGGAGCTGATGATTCAGTTGCAATTTACCTACCTTCAGTCTGAATGGAGAGGATAGTTTCTTGAAGTTATTTACATAGAGTAAAGCCTGGTATACGTACCTCTATAGAATTATTTGTGACAGTAGTAGGTGGACTCTGTGTTGCATCTAATGTAATTTGGTCAATATATTTCCAACTTTTTCCCTTGAATGGATGTTTTCTTTTCTGATGTAATCCACTGGAAGTAATAGTAGGATCTGTAATGGTGGTTGCAGCAATAGGAGGCTCTTGTGGTATTTTCGGTGCAACAATAGAGGTGGAAGTTAGAATTTTTCCCTTGAATGGACGTTTTCTTTTCTGAGATACTCCATGGGCAGTTATAGTAGGTCCTGAAATGATGTTTGCGGAAATAGGAGGCTCGTGTTGTACTGTCAGTGCAACAACAGAGGGTGAAGTATGACTCTTTGTTGTAGCAGACCATGCTAACCTTGTTCTTTTTTAGAGGGTGAAGTCTGACTCTTTGTTGCAGAAGACCGTGCTAACCTTGTTCTTTTTCAATGTGAAACAGACAGAGTAGGGGTGAGTTTTTCAATGACAGTTGTCTTAGCTAATGGTTGTGACTCAAGGCTTGCACGAGTAGCTAGTTGTGCAGCAGGTGGTTCCACCACAGCTACAGGCTCATCGAGGGTTGTCTAGTTGGTTCTAGAATGGGCTCGGGTTGTGCATTTTCTTCTCTGAGTCATCTTACGGATAGCGATAGTAGGGGTTTGGACGACTATTGCAGCCGAGGGTAGAGACTCAGGAAGAGGCCCTTGGATTGTGGTTTCAGGTACTGAGGCAATCGTGGCTTCGGGGATAGAATGTGTCGGGTCTGCTACAACAAGTAATGGGTTATTGGAAATGCCCATATCTCTGTGAATTAAAAGTCTGATGAGTCTATGATTAGAGAGGCAGTTCTTGGGGTTCTTAGATTTCTTTACAAAATGAGCTATGTTATGCAATGAATGAAGGAGAAAATAAGGAATGTTTATAAATTTCTGATGTCACAGGTGTGATAATAAGAGAAAATTAGAAAAATAAACAACTTGGTACATGCCTTCGCAGGTAATGTATCTTTTGATGAACTCTGTGACTTTCCCAGATGGCTCTGGTAAAGAATTGGTGTCTTCTCCTTTGCCTTTAATTTTCACTTTCTCATTGTCGACGAGGAAACCCTTCTGTGCATCTGAGAGATGTGTTTTTCTGTGAAATCATCGATCTACTATTGTGGGCAAGCCTGTCACATTAGAAATGCTTTCTTCTGATACTATAATTCTTACCCCATTCACCATTGAGTATCCTTCGGTGAGATTTTTACAAAATTCTAAGACCTCGTCTTCATTAAAGCCCTTGAGCTTCTTAAAATACGCTATCCAACTGGCCTAGAGAAATATTTGGTATGCCTCTGGGTGTAACAACAAAGTGTCCAGATTTGTTGGTTCATATCGCACGGCTGATCCACCCATGATATTACTTGAGAATCTAACAGGTGCGTAGGAAGAGAATGTAGCACCTAAACCAGAGTCGCAGCAAGAGTGAACGTGTTTTGTAGATGGAATACAGTCTCTCAGCAAAAAGAGATGTGGTTGAAAAGGTGGTTGAGGTGGGTATAAAATGAGGTTTGGATGTCTAGATTTGCATTTCCCCTTCCCATCTAATCTGATTAACTCTGGGTGTATCGATTTGGGACAACAGGTAAGTAAATCGGAAGCGTGCTTTTATATCTTCATTACTTTAACACGTAGGATTAGTTGCGTACCTCATATCTTACTGCACATAACGATCTATCGGAGTAACCGTACTCTTCAACCTCCATATTAGTCGCGTTGCATAATCGAAATGATGAAGGATGATGTGAGAAATGATGATATGACGTCTGGAGCAGAGATGGAGTTCTTTCTGTAGCTGATCAGCTAAAAAAAACGCCAGATGTGAAGTTAAAAATGATAAAACAATGCCTTTAAACAGAGAAAGTGAAAAGATTGACAAATCAGTGGTGATGCAACACGGAAAGATTGTAGAGCTGGAGTAGTAGCATTGGCAGAAATGCGAAAGAGAGAAGTGAGGTGGCCATAAAGAATAGCAGCTTTGTATTAGCAGGTACTTCAGCCAAATTGGCAGAGATAGGTGTTACGGCATCGAAAACAAAAATGGTGTAATAGCAAGAAATACGGCTAATTAATTGGTAAAGGGTGTAACGACAGGAAATTGGATGAGGGTGTAACAACAAGAGATTGGCCGAGGGTGTAATAGAGGGAAATCGGCCAAGGGTGTAACAACATAAATACGACAAATTAATCGAAAAAAGGTGTAACTGCAGGAAATTGGTCGAGGGTTTAACAACAAGAAATTGGCCGAGGGTGTAATAGCAAGAAATTGGCCAAACGCCACAACACTTAGTTTTTAGGAAGTTTTTCAACTTCCATCAACTAATCCTTTGACTCCTTTTTTCAGTTCTTAATTTGCTATTCATCAATTCTCCTGCACACGCATAACTGCCTGATACCTTTCAAGGATGAATTTATTAGCATAGTAAAAGAAAGAAAATTTCAAACAAAAAATTTGCTGAGTTTATTTATATACAAGGTCTGAGTAAAATAAGTCCTGATTTTCTGAAGGGGAAGGAGCAAGTTCCTTTCCTTTTAAGAAGTGATAACTTGTATTGGTTGTACAATGAGATTTGAATTCTACTTTCGATAATGGACTCTGATATAGACGTAGGCGATGACCATTTCCGTGTAACTGTGTATTGTATCCATCAATAGTAATCAACCTGACTGTCCCGTTGGAAAAAATAGTGTCTACCTCATAAGGTCTGAGCCATCGTGTACGCAGATTACCCTGAAATTCTTTAAAGCGCAAATCATACAACAGAGCCCAATCTCTTTTCTGGAATATTTTTTTCTTGATGACTCGATCATGCCATTTTGTTCTCTGTTGTTTAATTACCATGGTTTGATGAATAGTGTCCAAACGCTTTTCATCAAGCTCATTGAGCTACTGCAGTCTGGCCTTCTATGCCAGAGTCAAGTCAAGGTTGACTGCTAATGCAGTTCTTAAGGTTTTGCTTTCGAATTCAATGGGAAAAACAAGGCTTTTTCCATGTACCAGCTCATAAGGAGAAAAACCAGTGGTGTTCCTCCAAGTAGTTTAGTGATCCCATAGAGCTTCATGCAATCTATCACTCCAATCCCGAGGATGGTCTTAGACTATTTTAGTAAGAATGGCTTCAATAAATTTGTTTGTTCTTTCCACCTGGCCATTGCCTTGTGGATGTTATGGAGAAGCTATCCTATGTAACACATGATATGTACTGAGTAAGGATTCAAACTTATGGGATGTGAAAGGGGGTCCTCCATCAGTTATTAATTCTCTGGGAACACCAAACCAAACAAAGATATCTTCGAACAAGAATGCTAAGACATATTCTTGTGAAGGCCTAATGAGTGTTTTTTCCTCCACCCACTTGGTCAGGTAATCTGTACAGACTAGTATATAGACTTTTTGATTAGAAGGTGGGTTAATGGGCCCTATGAAATCCATGGCCCATATCTCAAAAGGCTCTAACACTATTTGAGGTTGGAGAGGCATCTCATCTCTATGATTTGGCTGACCCATTCGTTGGCAACTGTCACAACTTTGAACATATTTCTTGGCATCTTGAAATATGGTGGGCCAGAAATAGCCCATCCTTAATATTTTATGCCCAGTCCTTTTATCAGCAAAATCACCCCCACAAGGGCCATCATGGCAAGCTTTCAGCATATCATACACTTCATCATCCCTTACACATCTCCTAATTTCCTGATCTAGGCCTGTGTAGAAAAGGTATCCTCCTATCCAACTATTCTGAATAATCTTCCTTCTTTCTCGAGGAGATAAGTGTGGAGGTACCTTCCCTGCAATCAAATAGTCAGCAATGTCTACATACCAAGGTGAGTGAGAAGATACTGCAAACAAATGTTCATCAAGAAAGGAATCATCTATAGGTGTATTATCATCATTGATATGTAACCTTGAGAGAAAATCAACAACCAAATTTTCTTTTCCTGGTCTATCTACTATAGTGATGTCAAATTCTTGGAGTAGTAATAACCATCTTGTTACTCAGGAATTAGTAATAGGTTTATTCATTAGATATTTAATTGTTGTATGATCAATATGAATAAAAGTAGTATAACCAATGACATAATGCCTGAATTTATTGATTGCATAAACTACTGCTAAGAATTCTCTTTTAGTAACTGTATAATTCAATTCAGCAGGAGCCATGTTCTTGTTGATATAGTAGATATCACAGGGATCCTTGTCCTCCTGTTTCCCTAACACTACACCAATTGTAGTATCTGAGGCATCTGAAGAAATGTGAAAAGGCAGAGCCCAATTGGGCCCTCTCAGAATGGGAGATGTAGACAATTTTTGTTTCAGATCTGCAAAAGACAATTCACAGTTGTCAGTCCATCGAAATTCAACATCTTTTGCTTGGAGGAAAAACAAGGGAGAGGCAAGTTTGGATTTTTTTTTAATGAATCTCCTGTAATATCTAGCATGCCCTAAGAAACTTCTTACCTCTTTCTGATTTGATGGAGTTGGAATGTCCAAAATTACCTGGATTTTGGCTGGGTCTACTTGAATTCCTACATAAGAAATGAAGTGTCCCAGCACTACACCCTCGCTCATCATCATATGGCATTTTTCGGTACTTAAAGAAAGATGAGATTGTATACATGTTTTGAGAACCTTATCCATATTAGACAAAGCTTCATCGAAATCAACACCATAAGGTGTAAAGTCATCCATGAATATCTCCATACAGTCATTTACCATATCAGAAAAGATACCAATTACAACTCTTTGGAATGTGGCTGGTGCATTACACAAGCCAAATGGGAGAACCTTGTAGGCAAATGTTTCCCAAGGGATGGTAAAAGTGGTCTTACCTTGGTCCTATGGAGCAATTTTGATCTAGTTATAGCCAATGAATCCATCTAAGAAAGAGATTTTTTTTTCCTAGCTAGGTTATCTAGAACCTGATCAATAAATGGTAGAGGGAAATGATCCTTCTGTGTGGCTTTATTCAGGGCTCTATAGTCCACACATACTCTCCATTTCCCATTATTTTTAGGTACAATAAACAACGGTGAAACCAACTCGCTGTCTGATATAGGGTAAATGAAATTGGCATTGAGAGGTTTTTGCAGTTCTTCCTTAACAATTTCTTTAAGGTTTGGGTTCATTCTTTGTTAGGGTTGGAAAATGGGTCAGCATTCGTCCTTAATGTATATATGGTGAGTGCATAATTCAGATGAAATGCCTTTCATATCCATGTTATCCCCGACAACCATTTTGATTTTCAGTGTCTTTTGAGAACATTTCTCACCTCATCTCTATCTGGGCGATAGGGTCAAAGACTCTAATCAATTGGTGGTGCGTATTCTGTGTAACAATAGAGGAGTCACAAATAAAGCAGTTGATTAACTCGTCCTCTTTATCGCCTTTGAAAGTCATTACTTTTACTATGGTTAACATAGGAAAAGCACTTTCATCTTATGTGTCCATCCATAAAGAATTTTCGGGTTCCGTACTTGGTGTAGCATGAGGATACAAGGTTCATTTTTTTGTGTCATAACCATCAGAGATGGTCTAGCATGAGGATACAGGGTTATTTTTTTTGTGTCATAACCATCAGAGATGGTCATTGAAATGGATCGAAAACCAATGAAGGCATCAACTATAGCTAACCATGGTTTTCCCAGAATTAGGGGGTGGCCCCCCAACCGGGTTTTGGGTTGCAGAACGATAAAATCAGCATGATACTCCCATGAATCAACTGAGATGAATAAATCATCTATTACTCCTTCTGGTCTAATGGTTGAAGGATTGGCTAATTCTAGTACAATAGGAGTAGGTCGGACTTGTGTTCTGAGTTGTAGTAATTACGTAGTTTCTATAGGCATGATGTTAATTGTTGCTCCTAAGTCGATTAGCACATGGGGAATAAATGTCTATCCTATTTTGAAAGTGATTGTGGGGTTTTCTGGGTCTCCATATTTAATAGGTGGGTTTTTTCTTAACATTAGCTCAGACAAATCCCCCACTACATGCACTGTGAGAGGGTCCCTGGGTTTTCGTCCCGGTCTTTTTAGATAGAGATCTCTTACAGTCTTGGCATAAATAGGGACATCTCTTATCTCTTGCAATAGTGGAATATTAACGTGCGGATTTTGCAATTCTCCTAAGAGATTTAAAGATGGTAATTTCACAGGTTTAGTAATTGTCAGTCTTTTAGGGAATGGTGGATCTGCTAGCTCTATAATGGGTTGATCAATTTCTTCTGTATCAATAGATGGCCTTTCCCCTAATTCCTTGTCTGATTTTGAATATGGAGCATATTCAATTATTGGCTCGACTATTCTCCCTGATTGTAATGTGATTTCATCACAAGGCATAAGAGTAATAGACAAGGTTGGCACATTGTGTATATCTATGTTCTAAATGGCCTTATTGTTTGGGTTTGGGTTAAGTTTCATAGGCATCTGAGGTTGTAAGGGAGGATTTCTTGGTGGGGCATTGGGAGGTAACTGCAGTTGTTGCTGCTGGTACTGGGGTTGGAACTGTTGTTGATAGGGGTATGGTTGTTGATAGTTTTGATAACTGAGTTGTTGTTGAGGTCCTCTCCAATATGGGTTCCATTGTCCATGATGATTCTGTTGATTGGGCATAGGTAACCATGCATTAGGATCTTGATAAGGGGGTGTCATATGATGTGGAGGAGGGGCACTCATCTGGCCATATTGTGGCTGATTGTTTCAATAATTATTTGCTGAAGGAGATAATTGAGAGTTCATACCTAGACTTTGTGGATGCCATTGTCTCCTTTTTGTTATTAGATAGATATCCTCTGCTTCCTCGTTAGTTTCCTTCATTGATTCTTTTACTCCTGGCAGAGAGGGACGTTGATCAGTAGCATGATTTAATTCACAGATAAGACATACCTAGACACTATTCAACAGACACTCTCTTGGTGGATGTTTCTTTCTACATTTTGGACAGAAAATGCACAATGCTTTCTCTGATTCTACTTGTTTCTGTTTGACCTGCAAAGTATTCGTTTGGGAAGAAAAAGAGTTAATCATTTCTGTTTTGAAATTCTCTAATAGATTACCTATTTCTACTCTTGTTGCTCCTCCATTTGTTGATTTATGTACCCTTGAAAAAGTTGTATCCTTGGCAGCTGACCTATTCTTTGTAGAACCTCGAGAACATCTTTTACAGAGATCTACAATGTCCTCATAGGTTTCCTTATATATATCTCCCTTGCTAAGCATATTCAACATATCTAAATAGTCTTCTCTAACTCCTTTTAGAAAAATGGTTTTCAAAATGTCCTTAATCACATATGGATGTCCAGACCTTTGTAGATTATACTGGAGTTGTTCCACAAAATCTTCAAGGGTTTCCTCCTCCTTCTGAGACATCTTGAACAATTCCTCTCTTCATTCTCTTGTTCGGCAGTATTCTTGATATTTGTTTTGGAAAAGCTTCCTCATTTGTACCCATGTTGAAATGTTGTCTCCTCCAAGGCTCATGAACCATCTCAATGCATTACCTTTCAATGTAGTTGGAAACAATTTAAGCTTTTGTGCAGTGGTAGTGTAGTCATAGCTTCTACAAAAAATGTCAAATTCAAATAGAAACGCATCCGTATCCTCGGTAGATAATCCATGAAAATTTGGTAGAGCTGAGAGAGGTATATTTTTCATAGGAGCCATCCCACGTGTGGGAACATTAGAAATAGGAAAAACTAGGGTAGAGATAGTATTTTCACTATTTACCTCCTCTTCATTACTCTGTGGGTTCTCTTGGTGGACCTCCTCTTCATTATCCCCTTGATTTTCCATATGTGCTCTTTCTCTCCACTCAATATGAAAAGTGTCCCACTCTTCTTTAGTGACTATCTGATCTGGAAAGATCTTTTAATGACTGTGGTTGAGTTTTTAATTACATGTGTTAATTAACCATTTGAGAAGCTTAATGAAAGAATGAAGAAATAAGATGAATTATGACAGCCATATACATATATTCATATCTGAAATGAAGTAATACACAACAAACCATAACAAGAGAAGTGATAATGGATTTCGACACAAAATTGCCTACGTCTACGGGCCTTTGTCTTAGTGGGGGAGGCTTCTTTATTTCTTTTCAAAGCTCAAAAAGTACATCATAGCAGTGCCATTAGGATACAAGACTTATCTGGTCATGTTCTTCCATATCTCTAGAACCCAGCAGAAGAAATGACATGCAAAACGGATGACTGGAGCTCCCAAAAATGGCCCGCAAGCATCTGCTCCTCAACAGCTTCCCTGCATAAAAATGGCTTTGGCTTGGCTCCCCTTCAGCATAACTCTTCTCTGACTGTCCTCCATGGCCTCAAACAGGCCTGGTTTTTATAGATCTGAAGTTGGTTATCCATCCTCAACTTCCTCCCAAAATATGGCCTCCAAAAATGCCCAATATCTCCCAAAAATGGCCAAAATCCACTAATTACAGGCCTAAATCAAAATAAAATCCAAAAAACTATATAAAAAAACCACTTTGCAATAATGTAGGGTGCAGCCCCCTTTTGGCTGGCCCTCTGGTCGTATTAAGGCGCTCCATATGGCCACACGCCCATGCGTTGGCCCTCAAGTCCTTAACTCTCGATCATATCAAAGGCCATGTGGCCATATCCCAACCATGTGCTTTTGAAGGGATAAGCCCCCCATTATATGGACACATGGTGCATGGGATAGAACCGTGCCCTGAAAATATGTGCCCAATAGTTAGTGGTGCCCACGCCCTCTTTTAGTTGTGGTTACATACAAATAATGAAATCATGGGTTGGGGCTAAGCCCCAGCCCTAACTGCCTCTAACTAAACTTTCAATCAAACTTAAATAAAATATTTTCCATATGATTGTTAAGAACCAACAGTGGAGTGAGTGGTTAGCTCGGTCCTGCTAGTCTGTAGCCTAGTGGAGGTCGGGGGTTTGACTTCGGTGGAGACCCCAAAATTTTGCACAAACCAACAACCAATAGAGGGGTGCCACATGGCAGCCCAAGACTGGGCCACATGGCACCTTCCCATTAGTCGAACACGATGCCACTTGTCAACACAGGATTGGACCACTTGTCTTCCGAGGTGTCTGCCCAGTTAGCAATCGTACCGCCATGTCAACAGCCACTATACCTGCCACTGTGAGTCCATGCCACGTGTCACCCTTACAGTGGTGACATGTGTCACCCTTTGACTAGTCCAAATCACCTATTGTATGCCCTGTCATCTACCAGACGCTGCCACATCAGTTGTACGACTGTACGACCTATACAGTCAGCCTACCACGTGGATTGTACGGACTGTACAGTCACCACCTTTTTTTACCTGTTTGGGTTTTCGATGAAAATGCGATATCTTTCGCATATGGCGTCTGTTTGACGAAGTAAATATATGGCCATAATCGGGAGAACGAGACGAACACAATAGAATTGGTTTCATCTAATTCTGAGAACTTTCTTTTTTGATCCTTTTTGAGCCCTGTTAGACTTCTGGATCCGATTCTGGATCACTATCCTACCGTCGATCTGATAAACTGCTTCTTCTAGATTTTCCCTGTTCCGAGTTGTACTTTCTTGATCTTCAATGTTCTCCATTGTTGCTTGCTGATTTTTTGGTGATAAATATTCAACTTCGACTTCAGCTTCAGCTCCAACCCTTGATGAAAACGATGTTTCAAGAAGGGTTAGTTCTAAGGACTGAGGATTACATCTTCTTGGAGGATTTGTAGGGTGAAAAATAGATCCTGAAGAGGAATCTGCTCTGGCTATAATTTCATCAATAAGGGTTTGCCTTCCCAGTGTAGGATTTCTTCCTCCACGTCCTTTGGTACCTGTAGGGTTAGTGTTTTGGGGGGTACATCCTCGCGTTTCTTGATTCATGCAGACTAATCATTCCTTAGAAAGAAAACTAATGTGCTTTACAAAAATCTATAATTATCTTCCCCGACAATGGCACCAAAATGTTGGGCACTTTAATTGTCTAAATCAATAGAAGATTAAGGTGTTCAATATAAATTGTCAACCAAGGGAGGTCTGTTATTTCAAGATAATTGTGCACAGTCTATGCTAGATAATGAAAGCAACACTTAATCTAATTGTAGTAGGGAAGTGTAAAAAGAAACAAAAATCACCACTAATGAAATGGTGCTGGTACAGCTGGAGTTCTACAGGATTTGAAATCATAGTTGAAATATAAATTGATGTGTGTATAAGAATCTTGGATTACATTATTCTAATCTAACTATCTATTTTACTTTTGCAGGAAGAAGTTCTAGAATAATTTTAGAGAGGAAATTTACTTATGGTAAGAAAGTAATTCAGACTTTTTATTTTCTTTTACTTGGAAATAAGATGTTAATCTAATGCAGAAAAAGGGAAAGCAATTCTCCAGCAGCATTCAACAATTGAATTCTAATTCTCATGAGACAAATTTATACGCATTTAATCAAGAAGGAACTAGGCTGTAACAACAATTGTGTTCTCATAATCGTTGACAGATAAATAATTCATATTAACACAACTAGTCTGGAATTCAAAACAAAGGGGAATCTGTGAGTAAGGTGGGCCCTTCCCTTCTCACTGAATCCACTCAAAGAAAGAGGCTACAGTCTGCTAAAGAAGCTCAATCCACTCTTTTATTGATTTTCCAAAATGTTCTGTACAATAAGCTTTTCTTTACTTCACTTTCTCACAATCCAAATTCATCCCCTTTGATTACAAAATCTCTACTATTTAAAGTCAGAGTCATCTAGTTAGAACAAAATCAGAACAGCCTCAAGAATACCCGATTCTCAAGTTGTTCGTATGATATCATAAATACAAGATCTAGAACTATTCTTGTAGGCTAACACATGTAACAACATGTATAACAACTTTCAGGATCGGTGTCATTTGTTGTAGCAGTCATGTAATAGCAGAATCGGTGGCACCTGTTGCAGTAGTTATGTAACAACTTCCAAGATAGGTGCCTTGCTATAACAACTTCCAAAATTGGCACCCTGCTGTAACAAATTTCAATATTGGCACCTTGCTGTAACAGCTTCCAAGATTGGTGCCTGGCTGTAACAACTTCCAAGATTGGAGCCTTGCTGTAACAGCTGGTGTATCAGTAGTGACCATTATTCCATACTTGGTTGTTCTATACATTCTGATAATTAGTTGAATCATTTTATGGGTAAAATATGTGCACGTTACCAATCAAACATGCTAAGTAAATAAAAATATAAAAGCACGCTTAATGATTCATACCTAGGGAAAAAGAGTTCTTAGCACACATTATAGTAGGCATTAGCTTAGAGAGGATAAGGTTGAATGGGCTAAAGATGTAGTGGAAAAGGGACATTTCTGGGTCCTAACTACAGTCATTGATATTCCTCTTCTGGATCCCTTGTATTCTCGACATTTCCACTATGACAAGGACATACCTGAGGAATTAATCACCCCCGACTGCCCATGGGATGCGCTACACCACCAATTTCTCTTTCTTTCATAGGAAGCCTTCGCACCTCCTAACCAACACCCCATATACGCAGTCGAAACCAAGGATTTTATCCCATCAAGGCATATCAACTGGTTCAACAACCCTATCCCTGCCCTTGATGCTTTTTAAGAGGGAAATATGGCCAACATTTCCCCCACCATTAAAATCGATATTTCCATCAAAAAGGGAGTCATCGAGGAAATCACTATTGGCGCCGCATGCACTCTTGAAGAAATTACTGCTTACAAAGCTCTCTTTCAGAAATACTGGGACATTTTTTCCTGGTCATACACAAAGATTCCCATCCTTGACCCCTCTATCATCGAACATTGCATCGACACTTAGCCTGATATCACACCAGTTTGCCAAAAATAATGACCGCTACACCCATCTAAAGCAGCGGCCATCAAAGTCGACATTTACAAATTACGCGTTGCAAGGTTTATTTACCCCATCGCCTATACGTCATGGGTCTCCAACCCTGTCCCTGTTAACAAAAAGCAAGGCACTATCCATGTCTATATGGACTTCTGTGACCTCAATCACGCATGTCCCAAAGAAAACTTTCCAACTCCCTTCATCGACCAAATTATCGATGATTACGTAGGTCACGAGGCTTTTTCCTTTATGGACAGTTTCTCTGGCTACAACCAAATCCAAATTCACCCCGCCAATCAATACAAGACCGCATTCACTACCCCTTGGGGAACCTTTGCATATCGTGTCATGCCATTTAGCCTCAAGAATGCCGGCGCCACTTTCCAATGGGCCATGACATACGTTTTTCATGACCTGGCTCATATCATCCTCGCATATTTGGACGACCTCACCGCTCGATCTAAGAAATGCATTTAACATCTCGATGATCTACGAATCATCTTTCAAAGGTGTCATTAGTACAATATCCGCTTGAATCCCCTCAAGTGTGTATTATGCGTCACTACTGGCCACCTTCTTGGGTTCATTGTTTCCCAATGCAGTATTACTATGGATCCCCTCAAAGTCCAAGCCATCACGGAAATTCCCCCTCCTCGGAACTTATGCCAACTGCAGAGCCTACAAGGCAAAGCTAACTTTTTACAATGCTTTGTCCTAGACTATGCCACTCGAGCACACGATTTCGTTCGCTTACTACACCACGACATCCCATTCCATTGGGATGAACATGCTCAAAACAATTTCAATGATCTTAAAAAAACACTCTCCAATGCCCCTTTGATTAGTCCACCCGACTATAACTGCGACTATATCCTCTACATATCGGCCTTAGCCGGCTTAGTATTAGGAGTTCTCGTTCAAATAGGATATGATGACCGCGAGCATGTCATTTACTACATTAGTAAAAACCTCTCAGGAACACCCTTCAAATACAATCACGAAGAGAAACTAGCCCTTGAAGTCATCCTTCCAGTCCAGTAGTTGTGCCATTACATTCTGCTTCGAACTACCAAAGTCATAGAGGATTCCAACCCCATGCAATACTTGCTCACTCATTGGCCAATTAATGGTAAATTTGCTCGATGGAATGTCATCCTTCAGGAGTATGATCTCGAATTTTGAACACCCAAGAGCAAGAAAGCTCTCATCTTCACCGAATTTATCATGACATTTCCCTTCGACACTACCAGTTCACTAGTCAATACCAACTTCCCCGATGAGCATATCTTTTACATCCCCTCAGATGAACCTTCGTCTATCTCTGAACATAAAAATTCAGAAACCACCTCTCTAGAGATGATCGTCGAGGTATTTGTCACTAGGCACCCTGCTACCTCCTCATCAAGGATATCTTATATTGGCGAGGGGTCGACACCATACTCCGTCGATGCTTGACTATTGACAAAGCCGATAGAGTCTTGAATGACTACCACAACGACGCTTGCGGGGGCCATCTCTCAAGGATGTCCACCGCTCAAAAAATCATCCACGCAGGTTTCTTTTGGCCTATATTATTTCACAACTGCATCCATGCCGTGAAACAATGTGATAAATGCCAGCTTTATGCCAACAAAGCATGCACACCACCTTCTCTTCTACACCCATTCATCACCGCTGGTCCGTTTTGTAAATGGGGCATCGACTTCATGTCTTGCAACCCTCCATCCAGCAATGGACACAAATACATATTCATTGCATTTGATTACTTTACCAAGTGGGTTGAAGCCATGCCTACCTTCAACAACACTGCTGACACATCAATGCGTTTTTTCTTTAACCACGTCATATCCTACTTTGGAGTACCACTCAAACTAGTCTCTGATTACGGGAACATTTCGAGAATAATATTTTCATTGAACTCTCATCTAGGTTAGGATTCTCCCACGAGTTTGCCTCACCATACTACCCTTAGTCCAACAAATAGGTAGAAGCAGTTAACAAGGTCCTCAAAATGATGTTGTAGCGCATGGTTAACAAACATAAAACCAATTAGCATCATATGTTATTTTCCGCGCTCTGGGCTTATCGCACAATAGTCAAAACTACCACGGGTTTCACACCTTTTCATCTAGTCCACGGGGTTGAGGTCACTCTTCCCATCGAGTGTGAAATTCCCACCTTACGCACCGCTATTGAGCTATTACCCGACACTGCCCCAATGGAGCAACATTTGCTGAACTTAGAGTTCCTGGATAAAGATCGTCGATCCTCATTACAGAACAATGAAGCACCCAAAAAATGGTCAAAGGCCACCTTTGATCACCATGTCAACCTTTGCTCATTTAACGAAGGAGACCTCATCCTCACTTACGATACCCTCATCCATAGAAAATTCGAGTCCCTATGGCATGGACCGTACATCATCCAACATTGCCTCACTAAAGGTGCATACATCCTGGCCTCTATTAGAAAAACAGGACCGCGGAGCAATAAAATAAAACAAATGTAGAAACAAAACACAGAAGACACACAATACAAGAGAGACATAGATTTATGTGGTTCACCTAGTGTGGGATACATCCACCAGAGAAATTGCCAGGTCCTTCCTTTATTATTATCTAACAAATGAAGGGATACAACCTACAGCAAAAACCGTTGTAACTTCCTCTTCTTTCTCTCACATTCTCCTCTCTCAGAATACAATATTCACCACCATCCATAGCCGCGATACATTTACCTCATAAAAGAGGGTTTCCTTCTAGGGAAAAAAACCCTAACATAATCTCTACCATTAGATCTACGATCTTATAATGAACGGTCTAGATTTACAATGAAATTACAATACACTTTTACAAGGCAATTTTTGCTTCGGGTGCTTCGCCCCCGAACCCCTGCTGGGGGCCCGCTTGCCCCCAGACCCCGCAGAGGGGGTACCCCCCCTTTGCATTCCCCCACATGGAAGAGTGTACATACTTCTGGGGTGTAAATACTTCATGGGGTATAAACACGGCTGAAAGCAAGGACCTCTGAATCAGGAAGATAATCAGGCTCCACAACCAACAATCTCCCACTTGGAGACTGATCTCAACAACTCCACTGTTGTTGTATATGATGGACTCTGAACCTTCTTGGACCTAGCAAATTTCTCATTTTCATCTTCATTCTTGAAGACCAACTGAAACTGAGCAGGAATTCAGTTTCTCTCTGGTTACTCCCTTTGTTAACATGTCTGCAGGATTCTGGCTAGTGTGTATCTTTTCCAGCTTCAATTGTCCATCTTCCAAGGCGGATCATATGAAGTGGTACCTCAATTTTATATGCTTATTCTTCGAATGGAAGGCTGAGTTCTTTGCAAGGTGAATGGAATTCTGACTGTCACAGTACAACCTGTTGTTCTCCTACTTCTTTCCCAATTCCTCCATAAACCTTTGTAACCAAATCATATCTTTACTAGCCTCTGTAGCAGCAACATACTCTGCTTCTGTTGTTGATAGTGCAACAACCTTTTGCAGTTTCAAAATCCAACTTAGTGTTGTTCCACCTATAGTAAAAACATACCCTGTGGTTCTCCTCCTGCTGTCTTTATCACCTGCCATATCTGAATCAACATATCCTTGTAGAAAAGTGTTTGAACCTCCAAAACATAATGCATGTGTATTAGTACCTCTCAAATACCTGAG
>ML776761.1:1474149-1560757 GCA_009831015.1 Picea engelmannii | reverse complement strand
TGCATGGCTTATCATCACCCAAATGAACCTGTCCAAAATCACCTTGAACATAATCTAGAAAATGTTTCCTATGGGGTGTGGCATGAAATGAAGCTCCTGAATCTACTACCCAAGACTCAAAAATATTATCTACAGAAAGAATCCAAGCATCTTGTAACACATCACCTGTTACATTTGCTTCCTGATTTCTCTCCTGCTGTCCATCTCTTTGTTTCTTTGGAGCTCTACAGTCTTTCTTCAGATATCCTTTCTTCCCACAATTCCAACACTCTATATTTCCAAGTCTGGATTTGGATCTTCCCTTTCTAGAATTTTTCGTGGTTTCCTGAGCCCTTTCCTCTATCCTTTTGTCTTCCCCTGTTCTCCATGTTCAACACATTTCCTAATGTCTCACCTATGCTTTTCCGTCGCATTTCCTCACTAAGGATAACACCAACAACATCATCAAATTTTAAAGTATTTGAACCAGAGACAGAGTTACTTACAGCCATGACCAAGCCATTCCGGCTTTCTGGCAACGAGCACAAGATTAGAAGAGCCCTAACTTCATCATCAAAGTCCACTTTTACAGAACTTAGTTGATTAGTAACCGTATTAAATTCATTTAAATGATCTGCAACAAACCCACCTTCGGACATCTTCATATTAAATAATCTCTTCATTAGAAATACCTTATTCGACACCGAGGGTTTTTCATACAATTTGGCCAACGCGTCCATCAAACCCTTCATTGTCTTTTATTTCTAAATATTGAAAGCCATCGACGCTGCCAGGCTCAGTCGTATCATTCCTAGAGCCTTTCTGTCAAGAATCTCCCATTCTTTGTCCTTCATGGCCGCCGACTTCTTTTCTACTCCGCTCAATGGTAGGAATAGATCCTTCTGATATAAATAGTCTTCCATATGCATCTTCGATAACTGGTAGTTTGGGCCCTTAAATTTCTCGACCCTAAACTTTCCATCTTCCGACATTGCTCCCACTCGAACCAAGAACCCTTTTTTTCCTGCGAGTTACCTTACGCTCTAATACCAGTTGTTAGAAAAATAGGACCGCAAAGCAATAAAATAAAACAAATGCAGAAACAAAACATAGACGACACATAATACAAGAGAGACATAGATTTACGTGGTTCATCCAGTGTGGGCTACGTCCACCAGAGAAATTGTCAGGTCCTTCCTTTATTATTATCCAGCAAATGAAGGGATACAACCTACAACAAAACCCCCTGTAACTTCCTCTTCTTTATCTCACAGTCTCCTCTCACATAATACAATATTCACCACCATCCATAGCCATGATACATTTCCCTCATAAAATAGGGTTTCCTTCTAGGGCAAAAAACCCTAACATAATCTCTACCATTAGATCTACGAGCTTATAATGAACGGTCCAGATTTACAATGAAATTACAATATACTTTTGCAAGGAAATTTTTTATTCGGGGGCTTCACCCCCGAACCCCTGCTGGGGGCCCGCTTGCCCCTAGACCCCCCAGCCGGGGGGATAGCCCCCCCCGGACCCCGCAAAGGGGGTACCCCCCTCTGCACTCCCCCGCGTGGAAGAGTGTACATACTTCTGGGGTGTAAAAACTTCATGGGGTATAAACATGACTGAAAGAAAGGACCTATGAATCAGGAAGATAATCAGGCTCCACAACCGACAGCCTCCCCCGAAGGCCATCCTCTCAAAGAACCCATCAAAGGGTTGTACTTAAAGAAATTTTATGCCTGAGCGTAGCCATACTACACTAGGCTTTTTCTTTTTTGTACATCTTTTGTAGAGTTTTTAATATTTTTTTATCCATACCTCATGTCTAATCTATCACTCGTGTTATTGACAGATGCCACCCCCATCGGCCTACCACATCAGTTATGCTGACGGAGCTAGCCGCTAGACACATACTCTCACTTCGACTGCTTGGGCCCTCTGTTCACCTTCACATGACCTACTCCACACCAACAACATACGTTTACGTTCAACCACCAAAAAGCAAGCAGAATACACCGTCATCATTGGCCTTTAGTGCTCCAGCACTAGGTCGTCCCTCTAGTGGAGGTGCCCCACCAACTATAGGTCCCTCAGGTCCTGGAGGCAATCGCCTAGTGATCGCAGCTCTGACTATAGTTTCTCTACGGATCAAGGTTCGTGACTCTGCCGACAGCCCAATACACTGCTCCAGGAACCCCTCATCTTGGATCTGCACCCACATCCCCTCGGGCACTCCCCGTAGAACCACCTCTAATCGGCGACGAAAATCATCGAACTCTCCGTTGGCCTTAGCTGGAGGAGCATGTGATGGCCCTGAATCGGGGTCATCATAACAACGTCTCCTATCTACTTTATCCTCATCATCGAGCCTCACCCCAACATCCTCTCATCGCTGCCTCTCCCCTGCTTGCGGCTCTCCCTGCGGTGGTCTCACAGGCCCCTGGCGGGCTGGCGCTGTAATCAGATCGATCTCCCGTCTATGTGGTACCACATCTACACAAATAAGCACATGATAACATCAACTTCCATACAAATATCAACCATATGCTATACTATCTAAACAAATCAAAAGCCAACAACAATAACATCATACCTTGATGGTCAAATACCTCTCCCAAGGGTAATATCATCTCGAGGTCATCACGGAAATCTACCCTACTGTATGGAAACTGCAATATGATCGATGGCATCTGACGCCACACCTATGCAGCCTCAGCCGTGAAGTAATGGCCACCGTCCCTACCCTCATGATAGACCAAAATCATCGCCCACCACCATGGTCATGGCTCTCGCGCTCCTGGTGGGTCTAACAAAAACCTCGGGCGCAACATAGGAACCCTCTCTAGAAACTAAGCCACCATAATAGATCCAAAAGAGAAATCCCCCGAGTTGGCCACTTGACACTTGGTGAGCTGTCCCACCATCTTGGCGTGCAACATCAAGCCCCAGGCAAAATGCTCACCCGCTTGTGCCAGCTGCATGATCCTCAGCTAGCCGCCACTAATACGTTGATTCGTGAGTGACCTATAAACTCTCACAATAATCGCTACCACACAATGTTGTACCAGGGCATCCATTGCCCCAATCCTCACCACTGACCTAGACATGAAGTCCTCTCCCAAACAATATGTCCGGGCAAGGGTAGCCAACTGGCCCTCTCCAACTATCACCGACTCCACTGGTAGCAAGGTTCCCTGAAAAGAGAGCCCAGTCAGAAAATAGAAATCCTCCTCAGCAGAGAATGCCAAGTACTCCCCACGCACAATAAAACACTTCAACTCTGGACTTCACATCAAGATCAAGAATTGCAACAGATACTCTTGTGCCCTCACCAGTGAGCACTCAAAAATATTTAGCATCCCATAGGCCGCCAAATCACCATAAAATGTCGGCTCCTCATCCCTCACAGCCTCCCTCAGTCAAGCCCAGTCCCTCTCTCTCCAATGGATCGACATCATCCCAAATGATCACCTGCATCCACATATACAGTACTCGATCAACCATCACAATTCATCAAAAACATCAAAAATCTCCCAAAAAAGATAAGTTTTTTCTCACCCTCAGCTTTTCCTCAAGGGTGCGACTGTTATCCCCACAGGCATGCACACATGCGCAACTGTTTAACCCACAAGCATGCATGTATGTGCACATGTTCAGCCCACAGGTGCACACTGAATGCACGCCTGTTCACTACACAGTTGCACACTCCTGTGCAACTGTCAGCAACACAGTCGCACACATATGTGTGTCTGTGCTTCGAATAGGCGTGCACCCCATGCGTGCCTATTTTCCCAAATTGTACACCCCCCTGCGTGAATGTGCCCATTATAGCCGCGCATTCATGTGTGGTTCACCATCAATTGCCCACACATTTGGGGGGGCACAATCCCAAAAACCCCCGTACGACCATCTGTACGGTCCTACCCAAAAATTGACACTTGACTACTGTACAGAAGGATGAGACCACTAACTTGACTCTCGCACCTCACAGATCGACTTCCTCACACTCTTGAAATCTCTGAATCTGCTATGGAATCTCCTCTCTAATAACTATAGTAGAAAGTACAGATGAGGTGGCAATGTGGACCCTACAACTATATATAGGTCCTTTTTGCCAAAACTTCCATACTCCCTTCCGAGAGCTTCAGAAATCCATTTTGTGATCTGTCTTTAGCCATGGGATAAGGATCCCGCCACCTACATAGTCATACTTCTCAAGTCACCATCCATCCCCTATTCCCGAGGAGCCATTTTCTCATACCCCGTTCAGGTATGCATGCTCATGTTCAAAATTATCAAATAATTGTTATATGTTCATTATCTTCAGATATTATTCATGTCGGGTATTTGGTTTTCATGTGTGCAGGTACTTGGTCATCACACACTAGTGTGACCCCTTCAGGTATATGATTGACACTGTCATGTAATCATTCCCTCTGAATCTAAATTGCATCTCCAGTCACACCCTCTGCACATTTCCTTTAGGGTCCCTATATCTGTCTCTGTAGTACTATCACCTCCACTACATTTTGGTACTATCACCTGGTAGCACTCTCCCCTACATGATTTGTCCCATTCATAGTGCCCCTTGGCACTTTGACACTCATGTTGTTTTCACCCTTTAGGGATGGGAGTCCCAATAGTCTTATACATTTTCAAGAATCAGCCACGTACTCCTTCCCCACCTTTTTCTAGCTTTCCCAACAGACTCCCAGGTTATCTCATCATGGTTTTATTTTGACTGCACCTCTGCTGTATCATTAACCATCCATTTCATCCATAGATATTTTGCCCATCTATGAATTCCCCTTCATTCATTTCCCTCATACAAAGACCCACCCATGGGCCCCCTCACCCTCCACCAGTTCCCTACACAACTTGCGCCCTCATAGGCCAAGCCATCTTGCACCGGGGCACCCATTTTTGTATTTGTACACTCATCCCCAATTATTTATTTATTTGGCAATTGTACAAATCCTTTGTTTCCATCATTTACATAGCTTTTTGTCGTCACCTTCGATGACCTTCTTCCTTTTGGAAAACGCAACCCATGTCACTCTTGGTTGGGGCATCCATTATATTCTACTCATGTTTACATAGTCCATAAACCCCGAGTATCCCACATGCCACCTACCTCTGCTCTTTGAGTTTGTTCACTTTGTCCCGCCTCTGGCACAACTTATCCCCCATCTAGTTGTCCCCCTAACACTCGACCTAGTTGTACGATTGTTGCCACTTCACATATATCCCCAACCAAGGGCAGTCTTGAGTCTCCACCCATCTTGACTTCGTCCATGTATATCCTCAGTTTCTGATCCTATCCAGTGAATTTCCTAAAGCCCTCCACTTCTAAGCGTCGCATCTCCCTTTCTGTCGACATCAACACAGTTTCTAGAAGGGTGACAATATCTTGACTCTTGTTACCTTTACAATGAGGAGTCTCATATGGAACAGGGAGCACCATCATTTCTCTTTGTTGTCATTGACCCCCATAAAATTTGACTTCAACACTCTCTCATGTTACGGTGGGTCTTACTTTTTGACTATTGCAGTTGTTTTTATATTTGCCGAAGACCTCTGAAATTTGTTGGGCCATCAATGCCTGCCAAATCCTTGATACTTCCTCCAAGTGTCATTGCTTACTTTTCAAAGTATTGTTCCTCATCAGAATTGTCCACTGCTCTTCTCAACACACCCCTGAGGGCGTTGCGCTCATATTCACCAACATACCAGTTCAAATACTGTCTTACACATGTTTTGAGTTACATGACATGAGCATGGGGCATGCCTCCCTCGTTTGTACACAATTTAGTTTTCACATCTTCAGAAAGGTCGGGTCGTACAGGTTCCCCTCTCCCTCCAATGGGTCACTCTTGATACTCTCGCTATCTCTCTTTCTTACAATAGTACTCTTAGTAGAAGAAACATTGATGAATTTTAGCTATACATATGCTCCTAACCTCATCCATCAAGGGGCATCTGTTATCACTGAATTTTCATCCGCAAATGGTTACAGGAATCCAACATCTCCAAACAGCTATTAAGCTCACCCATGGACCAAAATTACCAAAAAGTCATTTCCAAAATTTCCAAAACTATACAACCAGTTATAAAATCAAGATGCGCTATGAATATAAAGGGAGCGCACACACATGCGCCATAAAGAAATGCAGGAAAAGTGCACATGCACACGATGCACTACTGTGGACGCTAAAAGCCACACACACCTGAGAACAATGCATTTATGATGTTGGTCGGCCTCCCACCCACTTCTGGTTCAGCTTCCAAGTAGATTTGACATCCAAATCTTGGTTGAATCCAGTTGGGTGGCTGGTCAAAGACCTAAAGGTGCCCTAAACAACCCCTTGTTCACACTAAAAGCTAGTGGAATAATACCTCAAAGTTGTGCTATAAACAGAGGCCATGGGTGCACTACATCTTCAAGTAATTCATTTGTAAGGGTATGTTGTTGCTATTCTCTTGGGGAATCCTCTTTTCTCATCAAGAGCATACTAGTACCATTCCATTTGATCTATTCACATCACCTTTTGAGTGAATTAGCTTGGAATTCTTTCACCATTTCTTTCAAGTTTTCAAGTTGTAAGAAGAGCTCAATCTTGGGGGTCCAAGAGCCCTCTGTTGGAGGAAGAAGGGACCCAAAGTCCCCCTTTCTCTTTGGTGTTTTCTTTTCACTAATATAATCCTTTCCATTGGTGACATGAGTCTTGTTTGTTTCTTGTTCTTATGTCCTTATGCACTATAGTTTAATTGTTTTTATCATTCCTAGTTTAATTCTTATCTTAGTATTTTATGATTTATTCTTCTAACCCTTTCCTTTACTGTTGTCTTGCTTAGCTAACCCAATTAAGCTTGTAAGCACCTCTGTTTTTCTCATTTAGGTGACAAAAGAGGCACAACAACACCCAAATCAACGGTCTGCAGTGGATATCAACCCCCCCCCCCCCCCCNCTTTAAAAGTGGGGAGGGGTTCGAGTTAGTGGTTTTCTAGGCACGGGTCCCACATAACATGTCAGCTCCATATCTACTCGGACCCCCCTCACTCATTTTCTCTTACCACTTAACCCCCCTCTGATAATCTGCCTAACCGCTCAGTCGATACTGCCGACCTCACATTGCCACTGTAGCCTACTATCCTGTCACGCATCACACTCATTATACTCGTTGGCCAATCAATGTCATTGCCCATGCTCCTGTTACATTTCGTCTTTCACCATTTGTTCCCCCACTCACTCCCATATACACATTGCCTGCCACCAACACGTCACTTCCCGCCTACCCCTATCACATAGACTCCGTCATCTACTCACCCCATCTCCACTTGACATTTTCCACCATGTCATCCTATATGTAAGTACTCTTCCCCCTTCGAAAACCAATCTCGAAACTAGTGTTAAACAATCATCTTCCAAGGAGTGTTCTGAGAAAAAGAAGGAGTATTTTTTAAAAAAGAAAGAGGTTTTTCTCCAAAAAGGAATGAACTTCAATAACCTCTTTCAGGTTTTTCACAGGTGACATGGTTTGGGAGAAACGACAACATCTTTAAACCTTATTTTTCAAAATTTCATATTTTTCCTATTTGACACATCTTCTTCAAACCCAAATTTCGGGCCGATGGAGAAGAATTTCATAAAACCAAGAGAGGTTTTCACTCAAAATAGGATGATATACAAAAATCGCCGCTGAATTTTACACGGACATCTGATATTGGGAGAAATGAAGACTTCACGGGACCCTATTTTTTAGAATTTCAAGAGGCAGAAAGTCAAAGGACAGATGGGAAAGAGAGCAGACTCAAAGGCACAGATCACCCACAAATCCCATCAAAACAGTGCCGGATCTTTGAATGAATCTCAACGATCTCTATTTCTTTGTAATCCGAAATCAAATTGGTTTAGATTTTCTTAAATTCAATCCTGCTCATTAATGACAGGACCATTGTAAATAATTTATAAATACTTCTAATTTCGAAGTATCAGAGATTGTCTAGTTGGGACCTATTATAAGTATGAAAATAATTTTGTAAAGAATCTCACAGAGCCTCCATGGACTCATTTTTCAGTAATACAGTATGATCATTGTAGGATTCTTGTGACAAATTCCATTGGTGAAGTGTATCTCTTCTCTGTAACTTTGTTTTTTTTTTTCTGTTATCACAATTAATTCATACCTCTGAATTATTATGAGAAGAATAAGCGCAGAATTGGTTTTAATATACTCTCTGTCTCTGTCTTGGGATAGTTTTTATGTTTTCCACTGAAGATTAAACTCAAAATTATCATTTGCTCTGTGTTTAACTGGATTTCTTGATCTATTCCATCTCTCCCATGCATTAAATCTTGAAGATCCAATGAATTTGCCTACCTTTCCATACTATATTAGCTTGTTATTATCTAGTTCTGATCCATTCTGAGCTGTGAATCCATTGCCCAATGGTTTCTCCCTTCCTGTTCCAACCAAACCAATTTAAAAACCAAACCCTGTACTTTCTAACTAGCCTAAAATTCCCATCAAACAAATCTATATCAGATAGAGAGAGCCCTTTCTTAGTCTTATACGGCTATATCTAGGACTCCAAGTGGTTTTATGTTACCTTAGTGAGTGCCTTCTCAGTCTTGGGGAAATAACATAGTGCTAACAGAGTGGCGACCATACTGGGGATCCTTCCTCAAAAAAGCATGTCAAGTTCCATATCTGATTACTAATGGTGGACAATGATTAGACAGAAGAAGGCTGAATCATCCACCTGGCGACTCCAATCATCTCTAGATTAGTTCCAATTCAAAGACACCACAGGAGGAAGAACTTGAAACATGACCAGACCATCTGAAATGATTAGGTATTTAAGTTGCAATGTTATCCAAGATGTAATTGGTTTTATTTTTAATTATTTCCTCTATTTTTGTGAATTTGGCCAAGACGATATTGCTAAAACTTATGTTGATCAAATTCAACCTGAGGAGCCTCAAGAGATTAGGCCAAGTTTTACGGACCTTCAACATACTCCTACACTTGTAAATATTCTAGATAGATACAAGCTTCTTATATTACCCCCTATACTCCATGAATTCCCTGCCAATTATTACAAACATCTTCCCAGATTTGAGGGAGAACATGGTAATATCACATCTGAAAAAAACATAGAAGGTTTTGAAAATTATATTGACCTTTTTTAGGTTGAGGAAGATGATGTCTGCAATAGGATTTTTGCTTTATCTTTGCAAGGTAGAGCTAAGGAATGGTTAAAAAGTTTGTCACCTGCAAGCATTCCCAATCTCCAATAGTTTGTAAAAATCTTTCGTAATAAATGGGAGATCAAGATAAATCTTTTCCTCATTCTAGAAGAGTATGATCATTTGAAAAGACAACCAGGAGAAACAATGCAAAAATTTTCAGCCAGATTCAATCAAGTTTACAATTCCATGCATGCTGATATAATATCACCTCTTGGTTTATATCTTTTACACTACTTAGATGCATTTTATCTGGAGATGGTATTTCAACTAAGAGAAAGGAACACTACTACGCTCAAGGAGATGAAAGATAGTGCAATTAGTGTGGAAGAAAATTTGTTGATCAAAAGGTCAAAGATCAAGGTACAAGAAAGGGAGAAAATAACAAAGGAGCAACTGGAATATTCAGAAGATAAACTGGACATTCTAGAAAGCACCATGGAAGAAATGATGCAGAAATTCATCATGGGAAATGAACTTTATGTTCAAGGGCATCATGTTCCATTGGTTACAAAGAAATAAAGGGTCACTATTCCCAAACACTTTGCAGCTCACCCTTGGTATCATGGATTGGAAAATGATCATTTAATGTATTCAATTCACAACATGGACATAGATGAAAATCCAAATTAGCTTGTAGAGGAGCAATCAATTGATATGATGTGTATGTTTGATGACATTTATTTCATGGATGATCTACCCAATTATGATAACTATGATGAGGCTTACACCAAGGTGAATTATTCAAAACCATCAGCAACATATTTTTGGGAGGAGGAAACTTAGTTATAGATCAAATATGACAATCATCCTTTGCACAACAATCAGGACAACAATGAGAAAAATGCAGCAAATCTCAAAGTAAGTGAAAGATCTATGCCTTTATGTTTCTCTTCATTTCAAATTCTGAGAGAAAATTATAAACAAGTTGTCTATAGTAAAGATGAAGAATGTTTGGATCACTCAGTTGAAGATGCCATTGATGATATGGAAGTTGTTCTAGACCCATAATTGCAGCCCTTGAGCTACATTGATTTTCAAATTTCGTATGAAAGCTTAGAGCCTGAGACAGAATATGAATTAATGCATTATAACTCTATACCATTAACCTTCAATTCATTTCAAATTTTCAAGAAATTTTTTAATAATGTCATGGATGATAAGCACATAGAAGATCAACAACTTTCATTGGAACCAATGCAACAAAATCTCAGTTCCTACAAGATCCAATATCTGATGTGTTGGATGACTTGTGTTGTCAAATTCATGATTCATTGGCCAAATATGAACTTAAAGGAGGTTATGATATAGACATGATAGGGCCTTCTCTTACATGGTCTGTTTCAACAGGAATTTCTTCTCAAAGTCCATCAGAAAATATGTAGTCAAATCAGAATTTGCATAATGATATAGAAAACATAGGTGCAATACCCAATAATGGCCTTGAGTTTGTTGAATATGTTGAACACTAAGGAATAGGTCATATTTATCATGATCCTATAGCTGCTTATATGGAGGGGTTCTTCTTTTCAAAATGTAAATTGATACATGAAGCCTCTTTGATTTGCCACAGTTCCAAAGTCTTACGCTATGAAGAACAAGATGAAAATCAGTTCATGATGCCTTTGCAAGTTCTATTTCTGATTCTGGTTAAAAACAATGAAAGAGCAGATCTAGTGGATCAACTACTAGATTGGCTTGATTGGCATTTTTCCATTACCTAATTGAGTAGTAATTTCAACAGATTAGGGTAGGTAGGTGTGCAAATAATCTTGCGGGGCAAGCATTTGTTTTCATTACATTTTAGTTTCTCTTTCAGAGTTTCATTTTCAACTTGGTTTCAATTTTCAATTTTAAAGTATAGTTCAGATTTCAGAGTGAACTTGATTCTATACACAAATCAGATTTTTGTTTGAAGTTTAGCCACAAAATATTTTGGACAGAGCAGGTTGCAGGTTTCTGGGATCGGCTTGTGGAACATGCCCCACTAGCCTACAGAGTTCTTGGCACCTCACAAGGAGAGCACCATCCCCAAGTGGAGCCACTGTTAGAACCCTATATTTCATAGGAATCTGATGGTGATTGAATTTTCTTCTGTCAGTGATTATCTGTGGTAAATGATATTCCATGCTGCAAATAATTTCCCGAAGGAAAAGCAAAGGAAGTATAAGCAGGGTTTTCACAGTTAAAATGCACCCTTATTCAATTAAATTTGTGTTTTTATCTTTGGAAAATAAAATTATGGTGAAAATGGAAAATAATTAAGCCTAGCGTGACCCTCAAAATTATTTTATCCTAAGTTTTGGCCGAGATATGACCTTTTGTCGTTATGCGGATAAAAGGTGCACAGTTATCAACAGTAAATCGAGGCACTTCAAAATCAATGGTTTGCAGTGGATATCAGACCCCCCGAACTTTCTGCCTTTAAAGGTGGGTGGGGGGTCGGAGTTAGTGGTTTTCCTGGTGCGGGCCCCGTATAATGTGTCACCTCCATATCTACTCGAACCCCCCTCACTCATTTTCACTTACCACTTACCCCCCCCCCCTCTTATAATCTGCCTAACCGCTCATCCTATACCACCCACCTCGCTCTGCCACCGTAGCCTACTATCCTATCACACATCACATTCATTATACCCGTTGGCCAATCAATGCCATTCCCCATGCTCCTGTTACCTTTTTCCTTTCGCCACCTGTTCCCCCACTCATTCCCACATACAAGTTGCCTCCCAAAAAAAACGTCACTTCTCGCCTACCCCTACCACGTAGACTCCTTCATCTAGTCACCCCATCTCCACTGGACACTTTCCCCCATGTCATCCTATATGTAAGTACTCTTCCACCTCCGAAAACCAATCCCAAAACCAGTGTTAATCAATAATCTTTTGAGGAGTGTTCTGAGAAAAATAAGGACTATTTTCGAAAAAAAAAAGAGGTTTTTCACCAAAAAGGAATGAACTTCAATAACCTCTTTCAGCATTTTCACATGTGCCATGGTTTGGGAGAAATGACAACATCTTTAAGCCCTATTTTTTGGGATTTCAGATGTTTCCTGTTTGACACATTTGCTTCAAACCCAGATTCTGGGTCGATGGAGAGGAATTTTATAAAACTGAGAGAGGTTTTTACTCATAATAAGTTGATATACAAAACCCTTCCCTGGATTTTACACAGACATCTCATATTGGGAGAAATGAATACTTCACAGGACTTTATTTTTCAAAATTGCAAGAGTCATAAAGCAAAGGACAGATGGGAAAGAGAGCGGATTCAAAGGCACACATCACCCACAAATCCCATCAAAACAACGTCGGATCTCTGAATGAATCTCAGTGATCTCTATTTCTTTGTAATTTGAAATTGAATTGGTTTATATTTGGATAAATTCAATCCCACTCATTAATGACAGGACCATTGTAAATAATTTATAAATACTTCTAATTTTGAAGTATCGGGGGTTGGTGACTTGGGATCTATTAGAAGGATGAAAATAATTTTGCAAAGCATCTCACAGAGCCTCCATGGATTCATTTTTCAGTAATATAGTATGATCATTGCAGGACTCTTGTGATAGATTCCATTGGTGAAGTGTATCTCTTCTCTGTAACTTTGTTTTTTTTCTGTTATCACAATTAATTCATACCTCTGAATTATTCTGAGAAGATTAAGAGAATAATTGGTTTTAATGTACCCTCGATCTCTGGCTTGGGATAGATTTTATGTTTTCCACTAAAGATTAAACTCAAAATTCTCATTTGCTCTATGTTTAATTGGATTTCTTGATCTGTTCCATCTCTCCCATGCATTAAATCTTGAAGATCCAATGGATTTTCCTACCTTGCCTTGCCATATTAGCCTGTTGTGACCTGGATTTTATCCATTCTGAGTTGTGAATCAATTTCCCAATGGTTTCTCCCTTCATGTTCCAACCAAACCAGTTTAAAAACCAAACCGTGTACTTTCTAGCTAGCCTAAAATTCCCATCAAACAAAGTTATATCAGATAGAGAGAGAACCCTCTAAGTCTTGGAGGGCTAGATCCAGGATTCCAAGTGGTTTGATGTTACCTCAATGATTGTCTTCTCAGCCTTGGGAAAATTACATAGTGCTAACACCAACCACATGTCAAAGTGGGTGCACACACACAGATATATGTATTACATAGACACCAACCACATGCCAAAGTGGGTACACAAAGCATGCCACGGAAATGTCCAAAAATTTTAGGACTCAAATTATTAAAAGATTACGTCATATAAAATCAACTCAAATACTTATTCTCTTAGATTATGTCATAATATTAACTTAGATACTTATTTTCACAGGGATAAACTTTTCATTCAATGTTAGTGTCTCATACCACTTAAGAAGCCTATTCATCCCGTGGTACCAGCATGAACTGGCTAGTTGGGCATGACCATTAATCTCTTGTATCATATGGACTACACCTAAGTGACATATCTTGATGAAACTTAAGCCGACACCTCAGAGTGTGCATAGTATCAAAGAGATTGTTTCACTATAGAAGATGCTACTCAATCACCACCCAACTATAGACAATGTTACTTCATTTTCCCCCTTGAGCCAACTATACTTGACCAGTCAACTACGCAATATGAGAGTGTGCCATGACCCATCTAAATCAATTCTTGACGGCCCTTGAAGATTGTGTCCCTGACATTAGCAGACACTCACACACCTTCAGTGCACTCATGAATTATATTTCCATGGTGCAGTTGAAACACAACTTTCACAATGTAGATCACATCATCCTCCTTTTAACCCCTCTACGCAACACTCCATGAGTGGTTCTTCCTACTCAACAAGATATTCTTGATCCTCCTAACCTACGTGCTAGTACATCATTTTAACTCTCTTGCAAATTCCAAATACGAGTGAATCCCCAAAACTATCAAATCATATAAACTTGTCATGCACCCAAAATAATGTCTACCTAATGCGCTATCTATCATACGAGTACCATTGAGACCTCAAATAGAGTCCTTACACTTGTATTATTTAATAGCATTTGATTTGAGAGTAATTAGTGGAGATGATATTTTTTCTCACGAACATTCCCTTACATATTTAAAATACTTTCTTATAAAAATGATGCAAATAGTTGACTGATTGAGGCATAGTCCAGTCTAAAGGCTCTTAATTTATCCTTTATCGCATTTTTATGTCAAGCTCGAAATACATTGAGATTTAAGCCTACGATCACATGGTGCCGTGCAATTTTGAATGAATTTACAACCCACCCAAAGAATGAAAGATTCTTTGAAAACAAAAATATCAAATAAACCAAGCGGGTGAAAGGAAAATACGATTCGATTGAACTTTACGATCTTGAGCAAAATTTAGAGGATGTCCTTCTCAAATATTTTATGTAGAAGATAAGGATCTGATTGCATCTATTGAAAAAGGAAGTTGGAGATTCTAAATTTTGAACAAGAAACTTGGCATTTGAAGAGCCGTGCACTTTGGTTGAAATGTGGTGACAAAAATACAATTTTTTTTTCATAAATTTGTTGAACACCCTATGAAGGTAAATACTATTTGGGGTATAGAAGATTGGGAAGGAAATTCACAATCTTCTCAAGCTGATATTAAGGCTGGTGCACAAAATTACTTCAAGCTTTTCTATAAGACAAAGGAAAAGGAAGTTACCCTAGCACAATTACAAGTGATAAAAGAAATCCCAAGATTTTTTTCAGATGAAGAAAGTAATACATTGGGACGACATGTTTCTTTGGAAGAGGTTGAAGAGATTGTTAAGTTGATGCCAAAGGATAAAAGCTGGTCCAGATGGATGGACCTAGGAATTTTTTCATCATTTCTTTGATCTTTTGAGGAAGAACTTGCTTGCTATAGCTGAGGATTCTAGGATAAATGGGAAGATTAATGGCTCTTTGAATGCTACATTTGTAGCACTCATTCCAAAAGAGCGCAAGCCTAAATCCTTCAATGATTTTAGGCTGATAGCATTATGTAATTTTTTCTACAAAGTCATTTCCAAAATTATAGCTTCTAGATTAAAAGATAAATTGGCTTTATGGATATCACAGGAACAATTTGTCATTCTGAAAGATAGACTGATTTTTTATGTAGTGGGTCTTGCACAAGAGTGTATGCATACAACAAAGACCAAAAAGATGAAAACTCTTTTCTTGAAGTTGGACTTAAGGAAAGCCTATGACAGAGTCAACTGGAATTTTCTGAGGATGTTGTTAATCCAAATTGGCCTAAAGTGGGAAGTATCACAGTGGATTATGGATTCTGTCACAAGTGCTAACTTTGCATTTATGGTGAATGGTTCACCGAATGGGTTCTTTAAAATCTATAAAGGATTAAGGCAAGGTTTCCTGCTCTCTCCATTGTTGTTCCTTATAGTGATTGATGCTTTCAGTGGGTTAGTGAAGAAGGCTTGTTCTAAAGGTAAGTTCCCAGGCTTGCAGGTTGCAAAAGGATTTGTTATTTCACACATGTTTTTTGTTGATAATGTTATCATCTTAGGGGTCGATGCAGTTGAGGAATGGTTTGAGCTTAAGAAGCTTTTAACTTTATTCTGTTTGGCATCTGGGATGGACGTGAATTGTCAAAAATCATGTTTTCTTTTCAATAATATTGAAATGGTGAAGTTGGAAAGACTAGTTGAACTTTTTGGTATTCCATTATTATTTTTGGATTCTGGAATGAAGTACTTAGGGTTCCATATAAAACCTAATGACTATAGAGTTTCAAATTGGTTTTGTCTTATTCGGAAGATTCATAAGAGACTTAGTCTTTGGACTTTTCGGTTGCTATCTTTGGGAAGAAGACTGGTCTTAATCAATTCTATATTACAGAATTTACCAATCTATTGGCCCACCCTTGCAAAGATACCAACTAAAATTAAGACTCAAATTCACAATATATTCTCAAATTTCCTTTGGAAATGGGATAGGAAGTCCTTGGGGTTTCATCTAGCAAGTAGGGACTTAATTTCCAGACCAAAGCCTCTTGGTGGTTGGGGTATTCGTAACATTCTTTTGTTTGCATATCCCTTAGCTACGAAATCTCTTTGGAGGGCCCTATTCGGTGGAGGACCGTGGAGCAGAGAAATCACGAAAACATATCTCAAGGGAATGCACGTGATATTCTAGTTGAGATCAAACATGATCAATTTTCCTATATCTTCTAACTTTTGGAGGAATTTTCTGGACAATTTTCCTATGTTAAAAAAGTGGCTTGCTTGGTCTATTAGTACTCGGGCATGGGTAATGGTTGGACATGACCCTTTTGTAGGTTGTGCTTCTTCTTACAAAAGATCAAATGCTCTCATTCTACATTCACAGTCTCAATTTTTTTTTCTTTGGCTCATATTGGACACTTGTCTCTCTTAAATATCTCGGGGTCACAAAACTGGTTAAAAACTATTGATCTATCTCTTGAAGGGAAGTTATCTAATGAATGGAACTCATACATATAGTATTTAAGAAACAATGGTATTTCGCTAAGTAATGAAAATGTTTCTATAGTTTGGACATAGAATCAATAAAAGGTGATGTTTCTATTAAATCGGCTTAGGATGCATTGGTGGCACAAAATTTGACAATGGTTTCAGATTGGTGGTATAAAATACTTTGGAAATTTCAGGTTCCGATCAAAATCACTCTCTTTCTTTGGTTATTCTTGCATGATTGAATTTTGACCCTGCATCAAAATCACTCTAGAATTGGTCCCTCTATTTGCAGTTTATGTTTAAAGGATGAAGAGACGACCCTGCATTTGATGGTGATCTGTGAAGTTTCTTAGTTCATTTGGAAGGAGGTTTGTTGTCAATTGAGGATCAATGCTTCATGGAATCACTTGTCTTTGAAGGATAATTTGTTGCATTGGTTCATTGCCTTCCCTAGTCACCGAATGGTCCCTCTTCATGTTCTTTGCAGTATGTGGAGATATAGAAATAAGATTCTATTTGAAAACCCTTCTAGAAATGATTTTGGCATATGTTCAAGGATTGTAATGGCTATCAAGGAGACACCTTTTTCCTCAGTGGGGGATGATTTTGAGGTTCTTTTGAATCTGATATATTTTGGATAGGAGCCTTTAGTATTTTTTGATGGAGTTGTTGTTGGTAGTGGCTATGGTGTCGGTATTGTACTAAAACTAACTAGGTCTCATTTCTTTAAATCCTATCTTGATGTTGGTCTAGGTACAAATATTAAGGCAAAACTTTTTGGTTTTGGGGCCTTTTAACCTTTGCACAGAGGATTAGTGTTCATGATCTAATGGTGGTTGGTGATTCTATAGTTGTTCTTGACTGGTTTTCTGGAAAGTCCTATCTAGGAGCTTTAAATTTACATTCTTGAATGAAAAAGATTTTGGAGATCAAGAAAAATTTCAGGTGGCTTCAGTGTTTTCATATTCACAGACAGTTCAACACTTTGGCAAATTCATTGCCAATGTTTTCTCTTGGGAAACACATTGGTTGTTTACACTTTGTGGAAATCTTTGAAGGTTCAACAATCGATTAGGGGTCTTTCTTCATTTTCTGAACTCTCTTTGTTTTTGGGTCCATATAACTCTGTTAGTTTAGAGCTGCTATTTCTTTTATGACGATATGCTCTGTCTTTTGTACCCGATGGAACTTCAGAGGTCATAGGTTAATATATGCAATCCTGGCACTATTATGCTTTGATTACTGGATGTATGCAGAGTGTTTTTCTTTATGTTTAGATGAGGAATATGGCAAAAGACATGTCTAATACCTTCATATGTCATCCTTATGTCTTATGACTTCATATGTCATCGTTTGCACTATAAAGTTTCTCTTGATTCTTAATGAATAGCATTGAAACTGTTTTTTTTCCTGGGAAAAAAAATACGATTTGAGCATTCATTACAGAAAGGAGTACATCAACTCAAAAATCGAAAATCAACCATCAAAAAACGTGTAATTGTGCTCTTAAATAGGTTTATAAAATGCTCTTGTTGTTGGGCTCTCAATATTTCGAAAATGCAATCAAAGCCAACTTTCAAATACATATAGGCTCAAAGCAATTACAACATACTCACTCTGAGCTTTATTCATATGATTATGGGAATTGAACCCAAGGGAAGAGGATAACAATCATTCCTCACAACCATCCAAGCTATACCCATTTGATACCCTATAATATATATGGATATAGTATACATTTACATATAGGAATTTTTGCATGGCGGATTCTAGTTAACCCAAGAGAATTATTAAAATCGATTGGGCTGTTCGCTTGAAGCCAAGATCACGACTTTAGTGGTGGCAAGATAGGGATGTCAACGTTCGACATCTTGACCATACACGAAAATCACGTGTGGATGGTTGTACGTTGACTACAAGATATCGAGATTGTTGACCAAGCGGTGTCCTCGATAACAGTCTGACTCAGCACTATTAAAAAGACTGCGCAGCACACAGACAGTGGCTTGCCGCTCTCCATTTCTTCTCAGCCATTCTGCATTCTTTTTATACCGTCTCATATCCTTCCCCGTCTCATATTGTGCTATCAATATTGCTTTTTCAGAAATTTGGAATATCATTCCCTTGTCCCTTAAGATTGTTTCAGAAATTTTATTTTGTACAATCCTAAACTTCTCTACTCCTATGTTATGATAAACCGGAAAAGTGAAATAGGTATACTATCGGCAGTCTTGAACTTTACGGGGGAAACATTTTAATGTTATTTTAGGTTATATATATTACAGTTTACCGTTAAGGCTGCTAAAACTGTAAAATCTAGATAATTTCAAAACTAGAGCAACTGGATAAAACCATATCTGGCTGATAAACGTCCGAATGTGTTAAGAATGGCCAGAATCGAATGGTCACCATTGATCATGAAGAAGCCCAAAGAAAAGGTTATAAGTCGGATAGTTTTGAAAAGTTTTCTGTTAATCAAATTTATTAATTCCTCCTTAACTTAAAACTACTGGATTAAGGAGGAAGGCGAATAAATCAACATTCATGGATTTGGAGCAACTAATAGAAGCCCGATGGTTTTGAAACGTTTCTGTTCATTGAATTTATTAATTCATCCTTGACCTAAAACCACTGGATTAAGGAGGCAGGCAAACGAATGAACATTCATGATTTCGGAGCAACTATTATGAATGCTTGTTAAAAATAAAATAACGGTTCGATAATGAAAATTAATTATATGTGCGAAATAGCGTTATAACGTTCATGTGAATAAGTTACCGTTGCCAAATATGTTAGTAATTCAAATTTCGGGATAAATTTGAATTTTAATCCATTCCTTATATATACAATTAAAAAATGAAATAATGGATTACAATTGATAAGATATATTAGTAATTCAAATTTAGGGACAAATTCAAATTTTATCCATTCTTTGTATATCCAATTACAAAATCAAGTTTGTGCCACCAATTCGAGTAGTGGGAAGCAGTTTGAAGTACAGGTGGTATCCATGCATGGCAATGTATCAAGGTGGTATCCATGCATGGCAATGTATCACAGGCCAACCACAAGACATTCGGCTGGTAGATGAGTACAGGTGGTATCCATGCATGGCAATGTATCAAGGTGGTATCCATGCATGGCAATGTATCACAGGCCAACCACAAGACATTCGGCTGGTAGATGACCCCAAAGGTTAATATGTGAACGAGGTTGTTTCTTCCTGGGGTGTGTATAGTTCAAACATGGGACTTAGAGAATTTTTGCCTCAATGACTTGCAGTAAAGGTTCATGGAAAAAAGGACGAAAACACACAATTTCCTGACGCATAGTTGAAGGAAAAAACTTTTAGCATTCCGGAATTAGTTTTCTTTGAAATTTATCAAAAATTAATAATTCCTTGCAATAAAGGTTCCTAGAAAAAATGGCCACGAATCACACACATTAACATTCAAATATAATAAACAAAATTTCCTAACATAGAGCATAGTTGAAGGAAAAAAAAATTAGCATTCCCGAAATAGTTTTCTTTGAAATTTATAAAAAATTAATAATATCTCTTACATATTTCTGGATTTTTTTCCATATTTCTAGAAATTTAAATGTGTTTGTCATATAGACTTGGATTGGGGCTCCCGCGGACCATAAAAGAAATAAGTACAAGAAATAGGACTGTAGAAAGAAGAAGTGCACGACGATAGAGAGGAAGACCTGAAAAGAGGAAATTGGAAGTTATGAATCTTTGGTTAGAGATTTCTATTTAAAGAGGTAGAATAACTCGATTGATAAAGAAAACAAGATGTGATCAGTATAGACTTACTATGAAGTTGATGCGTTTTGGTCGTTGTCGTCGACGACCAGTGGAATCGTGCTAACCAGTTGTTTCCCTTCGTTGATGAGCTTGTCCATTCTCCGATGGAAGCATTCTTCAATGTAGCTTCTCATGGGGGAAACGTTAATTTCATCGCAGATTTTATGTCGAAAAGTTCATTTTCTATTTCCTTAGTTCGATAGAAAGAGCTTGTTCAATTTCTTCATTGTGTGTCGAATAGTCCACTAGCCAGTTCTCGACCTCATCTTCACCATATTCAAGGATGCCATAAATTTTTTCTAAAGACAACCCCTTTAAAATATCAAGTTGTTCATCAAAGGCTTGTTTGGTCAAGGACAAGGATTTGAGGATTAAGTTTGGGTCTTGAACCTCGTTGGTACTTCCGGCTAAGTCTATTTGGGTCAAGTTTCTGAATAATTCTTCTTTCTGTGATATGGCTTGTTCACATAATTTGACAATGAGCTGCAAGTTCTTAACTTTCTTTTGCCAGCATTCTTTTAATTGTTTGATCCGCTTTGGGGAGGGGAGATCCTCTTGTCTTGTTTTCATATCCGAGTTGTTGATGGCATGGTTGGCAAAAGGGGTCACCATCAGTTCATAGAAACGTTCTTCATTTTTTAAATTCATCTGCAAATGTCCATGCAAATCATTTTCCCTCTTTCGAAAGGAAGCTATATTTTGTGATGTTTCCCAGGCTTCAGTAATTAGCTGCATTCTCTTGTTGATGTTATTCTCTACAAAGTCTCTACATGATGTGAGGAGGCTAGAGGATCCTTTTAACTTGGTTGCAGGGGTAGCATGCACAGTTTTTGCTAAAGGACTCGAAAACACTAGGGTACCAATGAAATCCTCCTCCAATTCCTTGACTCAACCGTTCAATATGGCATTCTCCGCTTCAATTCCTCCAATGAAATCATCAAGAGCATCACCCAAATTAGGATATTTGGGATGACAACATTTTCCTCATGTTAATCTCTGTATGAGATTTTCCTTTCTTATTTGTTAAATCTCTATTTTCAATGATTGCATTTTTAGATTGGCTGTTAAAAACAACACTCTGGAATACGAAGGATTCATCTTCGTAAAAAATGTCGGTCTCAGTTATTTCCATTATGGAACTATGGTGCATCGCATCCGCATGCGAGTCAACTTTCTGCAATAAGGAATCTACATAAGTTTCAAGTTACATGTGCTCACTTTCAATTTCAGGTTCCTCTGACTACCCTACAATGTTTTTTCTCTTCTTCGTTAGGGGAAGCTTGTTAGAACTATCAATTTTTCTGCGAGGAGGGTTCTTATATCCTCCTCCATTTGAATATTTCTGGGTTTCTTTCTTACTGGGGTGGCTCGTTGAAGCGATGCTCCATGATGTTGTGTTCTTGGGAGTGTTGGCCAAGGAATGACCACTCTTCTCACTCGATCATTTTTCCTATTGTCTGTACAATTCAATTGCGCTTTGCAATGTATCTACCTCACAATCATCAGAAGAAGGAGTATTGTGATCACTGTCTCTGTCTTCGGTCATGATTCTATGGATAAAAGAGTTCCTAAAGCCAACTGATAGTAAATATTCTCGAAAAATCCCATTAAGTTCGTACCATTTTAGCCTTTCAACATATTTTAGGTTCAAGTTCTTGAAATGGCCTACGAATTTGTCAATCTTGTTGATGTTTCTGCACACGAAGTCCCCGACTTTCTAGGGCAGTGGAATGAACTATTTTTTTCTCTTGTCATGGAA
Organism: Picea engelmannii; assembly: GCA_009831015.1. NCBI lineage: Eukaryota > Viridiplantae > Streptophyta > Pinopsida > Pinales > Pinaceae > Picea > Picea engelmannii. Next base: position 1,538,505 of record ML776761.1, on the reverse strand, counting down.
AAAATGAAACCAATGGTTGTATTGCCTTGTTATTTATGTAACAAACATCTTGTTTGTGATGTGGCATGGAAGGAAAGTAGGATTTTTCTTGGAGCCAAAGATCATTAGTACACTTTAATTTTTCTTTTGTTCAATTGTCCCCTTCATGTCCAAAAACTTGGTTGCCTAGACAGATATCCGGGGAGCATCCTTTCCTAACAATAAATCTTTGAAAACTAAGAAAAAACCATTAAAAACCTCATAAAAACAATGGGAGGCCTTGTGCCTCCACAAGGCCTAGTACCAGAATGTTACTGGGTTGAATTCATAGTTTATTTTCTTGGACATAGATAGGTTTGGAAACGGACAACAATGCACTATTGCGAAAACCCAGTAGGATGACATAATTGATTCTTTTAATCGTGATAGTTGGGAACAAATTTCAATGGAAATTAGCTTTCCCCAATTGAAAATGAATTGTTCATTGACTGCGAAGTACAAAATATAAATAACTATATGGGAAATTCTTGTCGTGGATTCCTGTCCTGTTATTCTTTTAAACAACCAAGCAATTTCCCGTGATGGATTTCTAAAGGAATTGACCTACAACTTTGTGATATATTCAGGAACTACTGTTGGGTCTTCGAGGAACTTGGGTAAGAGTTCCAACCCGTTATCATGTTTTTCTAGGAATTGTTTGTAGTCTTGTCCTATGGAGGTTAATGTTGGCTCTGACAATCTTAACATCTTGCGGAAGACTTGAGGTGACAAAGAAACAGGAGAATGGTCGTGCAGTGGAGTAATTATTTGATTTGAAATGTACTTTTTAGCACACCAAGAGACCACCTCCTTAAAGTTAAAAACTTCAGGGACCCAACCTGCACGAGTGATTCCAGAGGTCCAAATCACTTCATTCTGGAAATGAATAGGATGAATAGTAAGAGTATGCCTTGGACCACTGGAATTTCTAGTCCTCACATTCGAAGATATTCACTATATATCCACAAAACTATTGTCAATATGCTTCCATAAGTTTACGAGAATGTTGATTTGCTCTAGGCGATGTTTGAAATGAAGAGTTGGAAGGGATAATATAAACCTACGCAAATATTGGTCCAATGTGTGTGAATGGGATATCTCCTTGAGACTTTCACTCATTAAGCACAAATTGGACATTTGTTGAATGATGCGTCGTTAGCATTAAAGACTAGTAATTGCATACATAGAAGTGCGAACATGGTGGGTATGATAATGAGAAATTAAGGATTGGAGATTTCCTGTATGGGCCAACGTGACGACCTGTATTTGAGATGAAAAATCAGAAGGGATAATATAACTCTCCACAGATCTTGGTTTAATGTGTATCAATGGGATATCTCCTCAAGCGTTTCGCTCATTAATGACAATGTTGACGGTTCTTGCATGGTGAGATGTTAGCATGAAAGGTTACTAATTTCATATTAAGAAAGAGATACGAAGGTCATGGGGACAAAAAAGAGAAATTAAGGAGTGTCTAATTATCGAAAGTGGTCGGGCGGGCTTCAAAATAGAGTTACAAGGTACAACTATTGGAGGTGAGGGCCCGAGGGTCAAATTGTATGTTTTAGAACTTTTTGAGTGCAAAACACATAACACAGAAGAGGGCATGATGGGACAACCAATAGGTAAATTTGTGTATCGTGGAAGTCCTGGTAATGTTTGCAGGACATGAAACAATAGAAGTGGAAACATGAGCCCGCCTATCCGGGAACCCACAATCAAAAAAGTGGCTCAAGTATGGAATAGGGAAATGACTTGGTGGATTTGTTTTCACTAATATATTGAAACTTGTAATATATATCCCATTGTGTGGCAAGATCTTTTCTGGATGTCTCTAGGAAGAAAAGAGAAAATAAGAGCAAATAAATTCATTTAAATTCGAGGAGTTGAGCTTCATCTAAATTTCACTATCTTGTCGACGATTTTGTTTTTAATGACGATATGTACGGTTGTTGCATGATGAACCATTAGCATTAAACCTTGTTCGTTGCATACTTTGAAAGAAGTGTGAAGGTGGCGGGCACAGTTAACAGTGACTAAGAATTGGAGATTTGGTGAACCCACCAATCCGAGGATCCACGAAAGAGATTCCCTGAAATGGGAAAGTATGGAAAGCGGTCGGACAGGCTTAAGAATTAGGGTGACAATGGTTCCCCAGGAGACGAGAATTATCGAGGGTCAAATTGTATGTATCGTAACTTGAGTGCAAAATGTGTACCACGTAAGAGGAGATGATATGGGAATCCAATAGTAAATTTGTATATGGAATAAGTGTGGGAGATATCCTTGAGCCTTTCTCTCATTAATGACATGTTTAAGGTTCATTCATGACAAACTGTTAGCATTAAATCTTGCCAATTTCCAATTGTAGGAAGGTATTGGGGACAAGGAACAATAATTAAGGAACGTGAGGGCCTGAGGTTCAAATTGCATCTATCGGGAGTGTTGACTGCAGATTAGGGAATGAAGGTGAATTCCTGCGGACAAATTGTATATTGCAGAACATCGGGTATTGTTTGCTAGTCATGGAACATTGGAAACACAATACTGAGCCCGCCAGTCCGGGAACACGAAATCGAAAAAATGTCTAAGTATGGAACAGGGAAATGGTAGGCTAGACTCGATACATAGTAGATGTACCATGTCATGGAGATACAACCAACTTGGGGCTAAGTATTGAAAGGAACGACAGATGGTCAGGCTCCTAAGGGGGCATTCCAGCGGAAAAATTGTATATCATGGAACTCCGGGCACTGTTTGCAAGTTGCAGAAGATTCAAAACACAATTTTGAGGTCATCAATCCAGGAACCCGCAATTGAAAAAGTGTCCAAGTATGGATTATGGAAACGGTGGGTCGGACTCATTTTCACTAATATATTGGAATTAATTTCCCATTACCTCACAAGATCTTCTTTGCATGTTTCTGGATAAGGTCTATAGGAATGGTTAGTCCTCAAGGCATTTTCTTATTAGTGACGAGATTTACGGTTGTTGCATTATGGAGTCTCAGCATTAAACCTTTGTTGTTTCATATTTGGAAAGAAGTACTAAGATGGTAGGCACAGGAAACAATGACTAGGAACTAAAGTTTTTGTGAACCCACCAACCCAAGGATCCAAAATAGGGTGACAAGGTCTCCCTAGAAGACGTGAAGCCCCCATGATCAAATTGTATCTCTCATAACATTTGAATGCATAATGTGTAACACGAAAGAGGGGATGATGTCAGAGTCCGCTAGTCAATTTGTATATGGCGGTGGTCCGGGTGCTATTTGTAGGTCAAGGAACAATGGAAGTTAATTTAGAGATCGGAATAATTAATGTGCATTGGGAAGGTCGCGATTGTGGTGGGGATGGAAGATAGCCATAAATGGTTTGAAACTTTTTATGAATTCAAGTAAAGTGAAGCTTGCGACTTGGAGGAGACTGGGGTGGAATTTTAGATAAGAGAATTTTTTGGGTGCAATATGTATATCACGAAACAGGTGGAAACATTTGGCTAAGTATAAAAAGGAACGACGGTCGTAGCGACAGATGCTTTGAAACATTTGTGAACCCTGGTAGATTGAAGCTTGTGAGTTCGAGGAGTCCGCGATGGAATTGTAGATCATGAAAGTTTTGAGTGCAAGATGTATATCACGAAACAAGAAGAAAAAAAGTTTGAAAGCACCAACCCAACAACCATGACCATAAAAGTGGCTAAGTATGGAAAGGAACAATGGTCGGTCAGATTCATCATGTGAGGATATAGATGGAGATGAAAATTTGTCAGCCCGCCAACCCTCGAACCCGTGATCATATAAATGCGACTAAGTATATAACCAGAAAGCGATAATAGACGGGAAAAAGAAAATGGAAAAAAGGGCTAAGTATCTCACAGAACAACATCTACTGTTTGTTTATTAATGCCAATTTTTTCGAACCCCTCGTGACTTCTCACTAGTAAAAGCATAAATTGCAGATCACATAACGTGGGACATAAGTGTTGGATACTACAAAATTGGGACCCGGTGGTCAGATAATTGGCTAAGTATTGAAAGGAACGACAGTCGGTCGGGCTCATGGTGTGAAGATATAGATAAAGATGAGCATCTACCAATCCGCGAATCCAGGAGGCCGTGATCATAGAGATGTGACTAAATATAGAACCACATAATAGAGGAGGAGAAAACAGGAAAAAATTAAAGAGAAAGTGTTTATATTTATTCCAATAGTATTCATTTTATTATTTCTGGTCCAAATGTAAAGCATCTTCCAATTTGCAGATGTTGTCCAGTTCACAAATTTCGTTGAAACCCATAAGCAATAGAAAAGGAAATATATATATATATATATATATATATATATATGACACAACATTTTTTATATGCACGTATATTATCAAATAGAAGAAGCTGCAATATATGAAAAATATTGAACAGGAACATGGCGTCAACACTTGAGTTGCCTTGTTGAAATAGAGTCATTAATTCATTCTATTTACGGGACCCCAAAGAATGAAAGCAGGACAAGTCCTCCCATTTCTTTCTTTAAGTATAGGGCGGGGGCCACATAATTATGGCCTATGACAAATTATTCTCCCATGTAAAATGTGAGCGAACAAAGTAGCCTTTATTTAAGTCAAAGTGTTGGGCAGCAAAAAGAAAATCTTGTCGTCCATGTTTAACGACACAAAAAAAGTACAAAATAAAATAAAAAACAATACCATAGATTGGAAAACACCATAAAAAAACCTCAAATATTCTATATTCAAATAAACTGGGTTACAAAATACAACTGAGATTATTTTCCACGATGATTGCGATTAGGCCTACCACTGACAAAAAAAAGAAAATATGTACAATAATGAAGCCTGTGGAAAATCTTTTATAGATTTCAAATTGATCATCAAATGCTTGATTCGTAAAAAACAACGAGTTGAATATCAATTTTGGGTCTTGGACTTCATTGGTGCTTCCAGCTATATCTATCCCAACTTTTTGAATAGCTTGTCTCTTCTAGATATGGCCTACTTGCATTGGCTAGTTATTCATCATTCCATACTTTGTTAAGTGTTAATTTCCCTCTATTGTCGAAAACTTGGGGTTTAAGGTGTCTTCCTTGTAATGGTGTTGTTCATTGACATCTCAGACAACTTAGAGATGTGATTTAGGCCTAATTCAAATACGAGGGAGTGGTTTTATGTGATTTCATCTTTGGGGGAAACAAATCTTGTTAGCTAACAAAAGTTGAGACAAAAAAAAATTCAAGTATGTTGTGACTGTTATTCTCCTTGTATTCAATCATATATTTGGTTGAAAATCCTTTTTGAATATTTGTATGTTGAACTTCTTTGTTTTATTGCTATAAATTGGAAGGGACATCTAAGTCAGCTACAAAATGTTCCTCTATTTAAGTACATAGCTTCTTCTATGAGAACAAATATGGCAAGTGCATCAACTGCTGCAGACCACATCAAAATATATCTTTCATCGTAGGGGTGGCAGACATCGCGACCCACAAAATGGTCTGGAATATTCGAAAGTGACGTCCAATATTACTCCATGTTCGAATACACTCAGAAGGAAATTATAAAATTGGATACTCACGAATGTGAGAAACTACATGCGTGTTTTAATCAACATTCTAAAATTACAGAACATTTTATGCCAAAGTTGGAACAGACTTGATAGACAATCAGTTTCTATGTCAAAAAGTGTTGAGTGACCTTTGGATGTAGTAACAGACTCAACATACAATCAACTTTTGTTCACTACTGATACTAATGTCAAGTGTAAGAATTCATGATCCCAGGCTCTAGGTAGTTTCACCTTCAAGGATCCACACTGGCGGTGACCCTAGGCTCCAGATAGCTTTGGCTTTGGACATCGACACTAGCGGTGGAAATGGGGATAGTGCTATTGACTGCAGTGTGTAAATGCGGTGAACAAGAAGGGTTGTCATTGTCAAAGTACTTAGACTACAAGATTGTCAGACCTACAAGGAGCATCGACTTTAGTGTTGCTTTGTCACAACAATTACAATGTTGCTTTGAGTCCAAAAATCTTTGGACGTTGGGTGTCCTGTGCGATAATGACATTGAAATTTGGTACATGTCAAACATCTATTATCTGACATTGTAGTGTTAATGCAATTTCCATAGTGGATGATGGCTCGATTGCGTTCGCACAAGCAATATTAATTGTGTGATCAATTAACATCCTTGAAGGACGTGAATCCCAAACAACAACTAAAACTTTTTGAACAACCATGTGTTCAAAAAATACATTGTTCTATATTTTAAAAAATAAGAAATTGTATTGTTGGAGCAATTTGTTTTTTGCAAATATCGGATCCACTGCAACAGAAGAAATGCATTTCCTTATCCAAAGCAAGGAAAACAACAGGAAGATTGATATTAGCTACAAAAAACTCTGGAATACACCACTACATTAAGGTCTCCTCTAAAGAATGAAATGAAATGATTACATGAAAGTGGTAGTAAAAGGTGATTTTCAAAAACCAAATCATTACCTGAAGACGCCAAACTTCTTGCAGAAGGTAGTAGTATAAAGTAATCTTCAGAAAGTGTTGCAAATTCGATAATCCAAAATTTCTTCCCATTAACTTTTCCCAGTTACATGTCCATGCAGGCATTAGAAAATTTTGAGAGCGTTGTTCCCTAGTCATATACCCACCTTCAAGTAGGAGGAGAATATTCGTGTAAAGAGGGTCAAGATCATTGACCAAGGTTCAATCATATGCATAGGAATAGTGAAATAAATGTGCAGTAGCAACAGAAAGTTGATTGTATGTTGAGTCTGTTACTACATCTAGAGGATGGTGAACAAACTTTGACAAAGAATATGAATTTCTATCAAGTCTTTTACCACACCTAGAAGTAGCTCAACAAACTTTGAAATAGAAACTCCTGTAATTTTAGGATGTTGATTCAATTACCCATACAGTTTCTCAAACTCACGATGGTCCAAATTTATAATTTCCTTCTGAGTATATTCGCGAATGGAGTAATATTTTGTGTCATTTCCGAATATTCCAGACCATTTTTCAAGCCACAGTATGTGCGACTCCTATCACAAAAGATAAATTCTTGTGTGGTCTGCAGAATTTGATACACTTTCCAAATCTGTGTTGTTGGAAGAAACTATATCCTTCAAAAAATGAGCATTTTGTAGGTAACCTAAAAGTCCCTTCCAACTCCCAGTAAGAAAACAAAGATGTTCAACACACAAATCTTCATTCAGGCCTTTCAACTAACGAAAGCATTGAATACAGGGAGAACACCAATCACAAGATACTTGATTTTGTGTGTGTGTGTGTGTGTCTAAGTTTATGTTGTCTAACATAGTTTTTTTTTCGTTCAAAGATGACGTCGCATAAAACCATTCCCTCCTCTTTCAATTGGGCATGAATTGCATTTCTAAGTTGTCTCACATGTCCATGACCAGGAACATTACAATGAAGGCACCTTAAAGCCCAACTCTTCGATGATAGAGAGAAATGGGAATAAGTATTTAAAATGAATGCTGGAGGATGATAGTATAATCTTCCGTACATTTTGGTTTAATTCATTTTAATGGAATATGCCCTCGATCTTGTCGGTTATTAATTACAATATTTTCGAATATGTGTGTTGAATAGTCACTAATAACACGAGTTAACATTCCCATATGCAAGCAAATTCTCAAATATGACAACCTCTAATATATGCACAATATTAAAGAGCGACATGACGTCAAGATCTATATGGATGAGACGCTTGTGGATGGCAGCATGGTAGTACAATATTTCACTGTTACTATGATGATGCCTTTAAAAAACTAAAATAACCAACACTTTTTGCAAATTCAAAATAGAGACAAAAAAAATTATCAGATCCCATAATATTCGCCTATTAATGCGTTTTAATGGGAGTTGTCCTCGAGCTTTCCACTTATTAAATCCAATACTTTTGAACTTGTCTAGTGGGTTGTCAATAGTAAAAGAATAATTAATATGCATTTGGAAGGGTGAAAGGTGGTGGGGATGGAGGGGAGTGAAAAAATTCTTTAGACTTTCCTAAACCTGGGAGTGCGTGAACCCATGAAACTTTAAAGACATGACTAAGTATGCAAAAGAAGGTCAGAAAGACTAAGTCATCGTAGGTAGAGTCAGGCTTGCGAGTTCAAGTAGTCTGGGGTCGAATTGTAGAACACAAAATTTTTGGGTGCAATATGTATACCCGGAACACGGTGTTAGTGTTGTTGTTTTCTTCTCCAGATAAGTTCAGTCTTAGTCAAGTGATGGCCTGTGTGTCAAGGCATGTCGAGTGAGGTACTCAACAACTAAAGGGTAGAAGTTAGAAAGTGGTCGGTTGGCCCTTGGAGTCGGGAAGGAATATCAGAGTTAAAACATGTGTGAATGGTACGAGTTTATTCCCAAAGAGTCGAGTCTTGTCAAAAAAGGAGTTTCTACATGCCCCAAGTTGAGGCAAGTTGTTAATAGAAGTCACTTCAGCAAGTGCAATGACCATCATAAAATCATTATGGGGGTTGGAAGAATGAAAAATCGCAGTGTTTGTATCACGTATACCCTATAGGTATTATTAGTTGTACTTTACACACGCTGGGGTGCTATGGAGGATCTTCAGTTCGTTTCGAAACATCCAATCACCATGAATTCAATGTTCTATGGCACACTTCCACCTCTTGCCTGCTCTTTTATAAATTCCATATTTCATGCACACATCCCATTCACTAATCGGGCTTATAAACTATTTGTAGCTCTTCTCGCAATCCCAGGTTTATTAAGTTTTCTTCCTTGGGACCGTGCTAACTCCATCACATGCAGGAAAAATACGTGTTGCACCATGGAAACCCCCCAAAACATAAGGAAGAGCGCCTAAACTGGCAAAAATGTTGGGCCCGAGCCCCAAAACTTGAATTTGATCAATCAGGGCCCATAGGTCAGAATTACCTTTGAACAATTAAGGTGCATGGATTTTTGCAGGAAAATCCAAGGATTCAACATGAGACTAGCCGAGCAGTTTGCGTTCAATTTCAGCAGATTCTGCGTGGTGATCTCAGGTGTCATTTTCCAAGTGACAGAGAAAACTCTTTCAACCACAACAAATATCCCTCTGGATGAAGAAAGGTGGTTCAAAGGCATGCCTTTGGACCCATAGTGCTATGAATATTTCATCAAGTGAGATTGTCTAGGTGGGAAAATCGAGACAAGCGTCCCGAGTAGATATTTGAAGGAGCATTTTCAGAAACAACTTGAAGTATTCAGGATATATTTCACCTGTGAAGGGAGATTTGACAGGATACATTAGCACCACATCAGATTGTTTATGCACTTCACATGGAGAAGGCCATTAAATCTTCCCTTTTTCTTGCACCAAGACCTCCGAGAAATGGCAGGAAGTGCCTAGGATGAAGTGGATAAATTGAAAACGAAACTTTCTCACATATCTCTTATTAAATTGCTTGTGTTGGAGGAAATAAGACTATTTGGAAGCGATTGGGATTCTTTCTTGCTCACAGCAGGCATCCCTAAGGATCCAAAAGGGGATTACCCTCTGTGTGCAAAAAGGGTAATATCACACCATGCAGAGGCTATATAGGAAAAAGATGTACAGAAAGAAGGGACATCGGGAGCCCTGTCCCCTTAACAAAAAATACCCTGGAGAAGGGGCATGACAAAGAAGAATAAGGAAGCTGGGGAAACTTTGGTCCTAAGTGAACCATGTAAGGTCAACCACCAAAGAATTACTTATGTGTGCCATTCGGATGGAACCAGTTGAAGGTACAAACCGAGAAAGATGGAAAAGAATGAGGAGGACAATTGTCGAAGGCACAGATGTCCAAGAAGTGTCCCAATAGCTGAAGCAAGCACAACTCACTATCACTGAGCTTTACTAGGAAAACAAGGAACTGAGATGACAATTGGTGGCAAAGACCCTTGAAGTATCAGCATTGCAAAGTCGCGAAGGAAATGTGACGTGGCTCAAGAGACAACTCACAAAGGCTCAAGATACAATCATACAGCTGTGCGAAACATAGAAGCTGTCAGAAGAAAGGAACGCGAAGCATTTCATAGAATGTGAAGAGACCAAGGAGAAAGTCTGCGCAGCTCTTGTTAGTGTGCAGAAGAAACATGATTAACTAATTCCATTCTCGTATCCTCAAACAAAGCATGGATCTTGACAGCTTTGAAAGAGGCTTCACCTTTATACGCTTTCTTCGTTCTGATAATGACCAGGATAGTCAGCAACCAATTGCCATGAATGCACCCTAGCAAATGAGTGTGTGACAAAAATCAAGGCCGTTATAGTAGATGGCAGGAGTCTGAAAAAATACTTGATTGTTTAGATATCTTGTCGAAGGAAGGAATTGAAACATCACTCTCCCCAGGACGAGACCTTGCTAATAACCGAATCCCTGTGGTAGAATACAAGCAGTCATGATGCAACCAGATGCAATTGTTTTCTATTTTTGGAAAGGCGTCATGCGAAGAGTCATTTAGCGTAGATTAGTCAGTTTCCTAAATTTTAGAGATACTAGCTAGAGAGTAGGGTAGCCTAAACGATGGCCTCACCTATATATTTGATCTTTTCAATGTAAGAGAGGTTGGTTGGAAAAATAGTGTATACAGTGACTATTGAGTGTAGTTTGAGCTTGATCGAAATTTAATGCAAAAGATCTGAAGCTTTGATGAAAAGATTCTAATTGTAGTAGTCAGATGTATTATTTCCTTTCTTTGTGTACATACTTCCTATATTCTTTATTCATATCTATTTATGTCTAAATAGGAACATATTCTCGAACCTGTGATTTGCTTCGCAGTGCCCTGGGATTCGCGCCATTTAGACAATCTGTCTTTCCTCTAAGTGAACTATGAATTCATCCTCATTGGTGCTCCAAGTAGCTTCATGTGTTCCCCCCCCCACCCCCCCTGCCTCGCACAATGATTTTTCACTGAAGACTATTGCTCTCTTAGCCATTATCCTCTCAAGTTCAGTCATCAAGTCATTAGTTTCTATTGTTTTCTCGAACCGACTCCATAGCCTAAGGTCTTACTCTTTTGCGTCAATATAACAAGAACTTATTATTAAAAGGTGTTAAATCTAGCCAATACCTCAAAGCCATATCCTGTACCGAGACAAAGTCTACCGAGAGATCCCTCTCCAGGTCTGAAAGGCTAGTTTCAAATCTCAAAGTTGGTTTCTAGGTTGCCTCTGTCATTCATTTATCATCCAATTGAAGTTTACAGAGAGCTAAAACATGGATTACCAGACTTCAGTAGCACCTATCCACCAACCCACGCTCATAAAATTGGCTAAGTATGAAAATGAATGACGATCGATCGAAGTCGTGATGTGAAGATATAGATGGAGATGACAATTTGTCAGTTCACCACACTGGGAACCCGCGAGCACAGAAACGTGACAAAGTATAGAACAAGAAACACATAATAGACGGTAAGAACAAAAGGGAAAAACAATCAAGTTTAAAAGAAATTGGCTAAGTATGCAAACGAACGACGCTCAATCGGACTCGTGATGTGAAGATATAGATGGACATAAATGTATTGCAACAAGCCTGCCAAGCTATGCAAGAATGCAACCACAAAAACGAGACCCATCGATGAATGGAGAAGGACAAAAGCGCAACCCTTGGCCTGCAAACTGTAACAACAGGTCCAACTGCAGCTTTCCTTTTCACTACAAAGTTGAATCAAACAACAATAAGTAGCATCTAGCGAACTAAGAAAACACCAACCAACCAACCAGGAATGTTGGTGAAGAACAATATTGGCCAAATTCACTGCATAGAAGATTGTATCAAAAATTACAGAGGAAAATGTATTGTAACACATCTGTTCAACAAACATTTCAGGCTGTGAGGCCTATCAGGTAAACATTTAAGGCTATGAAGACTGTCGAAAGGCCTACCACTGTGTAAGAAATTAAGAAAGGTGCAGTGTTCATAGTTGGTATTTTTCAATACTGAGAGTGTTCAAAATCCTCTTGTTGTCCACCTTTGTATGTGATTACTACGACTAGGGAAGCAGGACTGTAATGTTGTCTTCATCTTGTTCCTGATCACCAATGTTTGACACGGAACCTACCTCCATTGCAACCACAATGAAATATAGGAAAATGAAATCGTATTTTCTCACCACATACAAAGATGTTATGCAAAAGGATTTTGACTCAGGCATCCCCAGCAGTGAAATTTCTCCCCTGCAAACTACAAATAGAAAAGGAAGATAAGCACGACACTGCAACCTACCTGTCGATGGGGAACAACAAAAGGCTAGTTCCAATTGCGGTTCTAGAAACCCAAGCGTGGAAACTACAACAAGACCAACATGCAAACAAGAACAAGAGAAACAGGAAAACAAGAAACCAGTGAACAAGCAAGGAGAAAGCATGGACCACTGAACCAGTAATTCCTTTGAAAAAAGGTGAAGTTTTCACGGTTGGTATTTTTCAATACTGGGAGCGTTCAAAATCCTCTTGTTGTCCATCTTTGTATGTGATTACTACGAACAGAGAAGTAGGACTGTAACATTATCTTCGTCTTGTTCCTGATTGCCAATGTTCAACACATAACCTACCTCCATTGCAGCTACAATGGCGTATAGGAAAAGGAAATCGTATTTTCTCCTCACATACAAAGATGTTCTGCAAGAGGATTTTGACTCAGGCATCACCAGCAGTGAAATGTCTTACCTGCAAACTGCAAATAGAAGAGGAGGCTAAACATGACACCAAAACCTACCCGTCGATGGGGAACGACAGGAGGTCAGTTCCAATTGCGGTTGCAGAAACCCAAGTGTACAAACTACAACAAGACCGACAGGAAAACAAGAACAACAACAACAGGAAAATAAGAAACCAGTGAACAAGAAAGGAGCAAGCATGAACCATTGAACGAGTAATGTCACTGAAAAACAATATTTCCCATATTCATTGCAGAGAACATTGCATAAAAAAACCCTGGAGGAAAATGTATTGTAACAGGCATGTTAAGTAAACATTTAAGGTTGTGATGAATATTAGGTAAATATTTAAGTCTGTTAGGATTGTTGTGTAAACATTTAAGAAAGAATGCAGTGTGGCATCTCTCTTACGTACAAAAAAACATTTATTATATTATTTTATAACAATTAAAAAATAATAAGTAACAATAGTTAGAACAATAGAAGGTATGTAAAAAAAATAAAAAATTAAAGGACAAAGTAATATGAAGTGAACTAATAAAAAACTGACTCTCTATCTTCAAAACTTCGGATATCCAAACATTTCAAGAATAAATGTAAAAATTCAGAAAGACCGTATATGATCATAAAAATTGGATATGCTAACATATAAAACATTGGGAATAGCGAAGCTGGCAATAAGACCTCCAATATGTTATCCAATCAGATCATGACATATATTGTATTTTTTATTATATAAAAATCATTGTTTTTAGTTCCCTAATTCCAACAATAGATATTATGCAAATATTTTTGGTCAAATGACACACTAATATGAAGTCAACGAATTATCGATCGCTATAGTCCCTCTACACCTTCAACAGGGACTAATAATAGGTGTGAGTTGTGCCCAATTATAATGCAAATAGGTAATTTATAAATTTTGAATTTTAAATTTGAAAAATATTAAGGGTTGATACTTAATTTTAATTTTAATTTTAAAGTATAAAAAAGATTAATATTATTAATTAGTAAAATATTAAAAGATATTTTTAAATTTTACTATATTAAAGATTTTATTTAATTTAAAAAAATCTTAATGATATTTTAGATAAAATAATTGACATGCAAAATTTGGGCGAAATGATTAAACTAAAAAAAGGAATCATGTTTTGAAAAAAGCGAAAATCAGCCATAGTAGAAAACTTACGGAGAGGTGTTGCTAGTGCATATGGTTATATCGATATGTTAGGGACAAGAACCAAGTATACGTAGATAATGAAAACATGGGCACCAAGAGACGAAGCAATTTAGCAATTTGTCGTGAGATAAATATAAGAAGGAATATAATGTCGATACATCATAAAACAATAGTAGTGTTATTGTAAGGAATCTATGGCTTAGTTACTATTTAGTTCGTATTAGAGACAAGTGGGAGATTTGGAGGTTGCTCCTCATTCTAAGTTTTCAATCTATGAATATTAAGATAGGAATTAATAGTAGCAACATATATTATTTAAGAGAATAGTACTGATATTGGGCAATTAAAACGCATACAATGCAAAGATGGTATTTAAAGATGTGTAGTATATGGAAAGATGGTATTTAAAGATGTGTAGTATATGGAAAGATGGTATTTAAAGATGTCTAGTATACGATTAAAGTGGGGTATGATGAGTTCTAAGATTGGAATGCATGAAAAATAAAAATAAAAACGATAAGGGAAATGTGAAGAAGAAGGAAATCTAGTGATGTTTTTAATATAAAGTATTTTAGAAGTGAACATTTTTTCAAAAATTACTGTAACAAAAAATGCTGAGGAAGTTTGGGACATATTGTAATGTGTTTATCCACCATTAAGAGTCTAATCATCATCTTGAAACGAAGTGTATTTGACCACCAGAGTAATTGGCACAATGCCTTACCAAATTCCCTATGGGTGAATTGAGTAACCCCTAAATATTGTTTAGGAACAAGTCCTTATTTTCGCGTATATGGAAAAAAAAGTTATCCAAAAGCCCAAAAATATTCTTGCAATCTCTCCAATTATCTAGACTTCATGTGGGAAGAATTTCCAAATCATCTAGAGAAGGGTTGATACCCTACTTAAACTAGAAGAAGAAATAGAGAAGACAAAGAAGAAATTTGATGTGCATAAACATATGGTTAGGAAGTGCTCTGACAAGAAATATGTAGGAGAAAAGGGCTTCTAGGTGGGAGACCTTATTTTAAAGTGGGAGAAGACACACATAAAAAAAAGGCTAAGCACACTAAATTCCAATAGGTATGGCTTGGTCCTTACTTAGTGGTTGAGAAACAGGCCTAAGCACATGTATATTGCAAAACCTAGACGAAGAAGCATACCTTCTTCATATCATTGGCCAAATCCCAAAGTGATAAATTACTTAGCTATGTTTCAGGCAGTTAGCTTGTACATAAGTAGATTCCCTTCTATTTTCCTTCTCAATTTTGCATTTGAATTTTCTTTCTTTATTTGTCTGATTTGAATTGTTCATTGTTTTCTTTACTTTCATCATTTTTTTCTTTTCTTAGTTAAGTTTCTTTTCAAAGAATGTTCCTTTCAATCATTTTCTAGAGACTATTTGACTATCCATTGTAAGTTCTATGATTGCTTTAGGATCCTTGAGTACAATTTGTCATAACCATTGAAATCCACTCTAATCCCAATGGAAAAGACACTAGTTCACAATGTTATGCGTTACCTTAGTCAAGTATCTAAGTCATCAATGCAGTGGTGGAACACTATTTGAACAATGAATGGTTATGAGAAACTTAGACCTAGTTTTAGGTAGGTTATTGTTTATCTTTAAATCTCCATCCACACACAGTTAATAGTAATTGATATTTCAGTCGGAAATTTATGGAGTTCCCAAGGTGTTATATACAAGGAAGTTGTGTATTATTATAACATGGTTATATGAAATAGTTTTCAAATAATAGGTATCATCCCCCATGCATCTAAAGGATGTTTGAGATCCCTCATCCACCTCTTTTTAAAAAAAAATCAAAAGGTAAAGACTTCAGAAAGGAATTTCACATCATGTGGGATTTGTAGGTATCTCTACTAGGTTTATGGACACTTGACCGTAGTGAAGAAAGGCCCATTGATATGTTCCACAATAAATCTGGAAATATAACTTTAGATGACTCAAATCATCCACATAAAATATTGAACTCTAGAATGAGGAAAAACCCTTGAGATAGGGTAACACCGTATATTATTCCTTATGGAAGGAATGCTCTCCTAAATCAATCCTAGTTTGTTACAATACCAATAATATTCACTATTCTCCAATAAATTTTGTACACTTATTTATATAACATTCTCTCTCTCCTAGGAACATTCTAGAGGAGGAACCTTCTAATAAGCCCTCTTACATTTATTGTCTTTACACTATTACATGTACATGGTCATATATATATTATTAATACCGTTGGGTACCTCCCTAGGTATATTACATTCCATTCCCTTCGCATATTTCATCCTCGAAGCATGAGAAGAAACCATACAATATGACCCACTAAGTTATGTAGCCAACTGGTATCAATCACAAGCATCCATCCATCCTAATGGAAGATGAACATGATGTCCAAATATGACCTTGTCACCCTGATCTTGATCCTTATTCTGCCTTTGGTGCCATGGGATTGTTGCTCTATCCTAATCTCGTCCTATGGTTCTAGTATTCCTCCAGGCACCTCTTGATTTTTTTCCTTTCTGGTGCCATGTTGGTCCATAAAAAGTGTGTTGGTGCTCACACTCATTCCTTGATGGTTTTTGTTTCTCTATGTGGTGTGGATGGAGATATACAACAATTTTAGCAATCGGTTCCACCCTAATCTCCATGGCTTCTTTATTGTGTCCCTATTGGGGCCATGCTTCAAGTATTGTTGTAGACTCGAATTCTTAATCAACTTCAAATTCTGCAAGAACTTCTTTTCTTGCTCATGTGGACCCTTCTTTCTTACTAAGAGACACAACCTACAATGTAATTTTCTTTTTCTTGTACCATAGTTTCAAAAACTTATTTTCCACATTAACATTCATTGTACCAATTGTGGCCATCCAAGGATATCCAAAAATAACATCCACATCATGCATATCAATGACACCAAAATTAGAATGCAATACATATTTGTCCATGGTTAGCTTAAAATATTTAAAAATTTTAACACTTTCACCCTCAACCTGTGTGCTTTGAATATTCTTTGCAGGAACTTGCAATCTATTAACCAATGGAGCATTGATGATTTTTTTTTGGTTACTAGGTTTAATAGAAACATTGACATTTTCTTTGTGAATACAACCATGAACCCATAATATAGAGTTTCCATATAAACCTTTGGTGCTCTGTATAGCCTTTTTTCTAACATGAGACCACTTATATAACAAAACTTTTTCAAATTATTCATCGAAGAGTGCCATCATCTCGCTATAATGAAGTTATTTCCACCATATCAGAGCATTGTCTTTGAAACAATAGTGTAGATGAGATTTCCACCCCTCTTTCCAAAATGACTTGGAACATTTTATATATTCTTAAATACTAGGGCCATTATATTTTCCAGTAAAAAAAAACATATTGATTGGATGAAATATTCAACAAAAATTATGGTTTAAAATTAATTTACTGTGCAAATAACACCATTGTTATCATCTTGTATCAAAACCCTGCTAGCCATTTCCTTGCGACCAGAACACGCTCATCCCTTACTTCTTTCTTGAACCTGAGAGCTTAGCCTCTCATCTCTACACTCTTCATAGGTCTTTCCTCTGTGCACCACACCTTCCTTTCTTTCATATTTCAGCAAGGTTGCATGTGGCTCGAATTCCCAGTATGTGGTTAGATGTGAAACCCTTATAGATTGGTGCTCTGCCCCATCCCCTCATTAACTCTTGAGGAGGTCTTCCCACCTACCAGCCTGACTGTAATTCATGTTTGGGTCAGAGGACTATTCTGGTCCTGAGCAATTAAATCCAATAAGGTAATGGTTTGGTGGAGGTTAACACAACCATTCCTGGTCCCATTCAATATCTCTTTCATAGCATTTGTGGTCTCTCTTAGTACACCCACCTTCCAATAATCATGCAACACTTATCCAATTTGTAATAAATAACATAATTTACATTCATTGACCCTTTCATACAAAGATCCATCAAATCCAACATTGACACACATTGAGGTTGCCATAGTCTCTTGGCCAATATAGTTATTTTTACAAACTGGGGAAACAGGGTGTTACATTTCTAGATGAGATTTCTCTATAAGATTACAAATTTCTATAATTTCGATTCTTTTAGAATATAAAATTAATTGAATAAAATTAAAAATTACTAAATTGGGAGGAAAATAAGAGAAATCAAGCATACCTGGCTTGACTGGGACATGGTGACAAGATATTGATAGAGCTTCTCCTCTCTATTTGTTCAATGCAAGTAAAAACATGAACACAATGTGTGCAAATGGACACAAATCACGTGTGTGGCCCATTAAAAAAGCTATATCAAAGGAATGTGTTCTTAGGAACACACGTGTTTTAAAAGCACACATGCATTGTTGTTATGAATGCGCTCGCGTTCCTCCCGACGAACCTATGTGGCAAGTTAAGTGGAAGTTCGGGTTTTGCCAAACCTATAGCATGAGGAATGTGTGCACGTTATCAAGCGTTCTTGGTGACCCTCCACTTTTTCATCCACAAATTTTGTGCATTCACCCTTAAAACGGGAAATACAAATAGGTTGGTAGAAATGCTTTCAAAGTCATCTACACCTAAAATCACTATTATGGATACTCTTGTGCACAAGAAGCTTTTCACCAATGATGCATACAAAGAGGACTGCACAAAAGATGGGGATTTTGGTAGCTACAAGGCTAAGTTCATGAAGAAGAAGATGATAGCAAGGTTGATTACCATTTCCATGATGGCTTGCTCTACAAGTTGAATAATCTTTTCATTCCTAAAGGATAAATACTACAACTTATCAAAGAGGTTTACGCCACCGAAGTTGTACCAGTAAACCCAATAAATCTAGTAATAGAAAGCAAGGGCATAAGAGAGCATATCCATATATTTTATGGGTGGTTTTCCATGAACCAAAAAAGAAATGACTATGTGTTTTTCGTAGTGGAAAAATTTAGTCACATATGCATTCTCATGTCTTGTAAAATGATCATCAGAGAACAAGATGTAAAAAACATTTTCTTTGAAAGGGTTTGGGTGCACTTTGATACCAATAAGCATAATTTTAAACAAATATAAAGGATTTCTCATTGCTTTATGAACTACACTTTGGGAGAATATGAAAACCAAGTTCAAAAGATCAACAACGTATAATTTTAAACAAATATAAAGGATTTCTCATTGCTTTATGAACTACACTTTGGGAGAATATGAAAACCAAGTTCAAAAGATCAACAACGTTGGGTAAACAAAATTGGTGAATATGAAATTCGTTCAACGTTTTAGGTGTTCCAATTAGATCAATAAAATAAAATAAATTGTTTTAGATTACTTTTAATATGATTATGTAATTTGATAAATGTGAAGTATTTTTTCGAGAATGTGTATTCATTTCGAAGTGCTGGAGGATGCACCATCATATTTGATGAACACCTCCAAATAAGTACAAACTTCCAAAATACTTAGCATTTGCCATGCCGTATGATATATATGGATATAGTATACATTGACATATAGGCATTTTTAGCATGGCCTATACTCACTTCAGGTCAGGAGAATTATTAAAATCGAATGGGTTGTTCGCTTGAGGCAAAGATCATGACTTTAGTCGTTGCAGGATAGGGATGTCAACGTTCGACATCTTGACCATACATGAAAATCACGTGTGGATGGTTGTACGTTGACTACAAGATATCGAGATTGTTGTATGTTGACCAAGCGGTGGCCTCGATAACAGTCTGAGTCAGGACTATTAAAAAGACTGCGCAGCACACAGACACAGTGGCTTACCGCTCTCCAGTTCTTCTCTGTCATTCTGCACTCTTTTTATCCATCTGGGATATAGATCCGACTAATATCAATGGAAGGACTGCTACCTTACATTTACAGAGCTGTTGTCCGAGACAGGAATCATCAAATATGCCGCAGAAGCAGCAGCAGCAAGAATCTATTATTATCATCACCTGAATCTTCGTGTAGCGGAAGATCAGTTGTGAGGGACCATGTCAAGCACTACGACATACTACCAAAGCGTGACAGCTCTGGCAGGTTTGATAATCTTGCACCGCATGACATTCAGCTCAAGCCCGCCGATCTTTATCTTTCAAGTCAATCCTTATTTCACAGGCGAGCTGTTTCGTCTTGTTTTTTTAACAGCGGAGATGAACGATCCCCGGGGAAACAGGACACAGGACTGAACTTCCCAGCCCAGTTTCGCCCCGCCAATTCCTTCCATTGTCGTCCATAGTTTTAATGTAGTTTTTACTATTGCAATCAGTATTGCATTCCTGTCATGAAACAGTGTGCTATGAGGTCGATTGTTGGGGGAGATCTAAGATCACATTACCCGTATTCAATAAAATGTTGCAAGTTATTTGATTCAGAATATCATGATTGTTGTAGGTTAAAATACATGAAAATAACTTTTGCATTTTCTTTTGGACTGAATATTTGTTTAAAAGAAGAGTAAAAACATTTGTAATGATGAAAGAAGAACAGAGTTTATCCTTGGAAGAAGAAAATCTGTATCTGACTCACAGTCTTAATCGAATGCCCATTTTCTTTTTCATTCTGATTTCCACTTCGTCATCCAGTAAAAGAATATTTTTGTCAGTGTGCGAGTTGGGTTACGCTCTATAAATTTAGTCAGAAATCAATTTAAAATATTTGAGTTTTATTTTGTACAATCCCAAACTTCTGTTATGATAAACCGGAAAAGTGAAATAGGTAGACTATCGGCAGTGTTGAACTTTACGGGGGAAACATTTTAATGTTATTTTAGGTTATATATATATTACAGTTTACCGTTAAGGCTGCTAAAACTGTAAAATCTAGATAATTCCAAAACTAGAACAACTGCATAAAATCATACTGGCTGATAAACGTCCGAATGTGTTAAGAAAGGCCAGAATCGAATGGTCACCAGTGATCATGAAGAAGCCAAAAGAAAAGGTTATAAGTCGGATAGTTTTGAAACGTTTTCTGTTAATCAAATTTATTAATTTCTCCTTAACTTAAAACTACTGGATTAAGGAGGAAGGCGAATAAATCAACATTCATGGATTTGGAGCAACTCATAGAAGTCTGATTGTTTTGAAACGTTTCTGTTAATTGAATTTATTAATTCCTCCTTGACCTAAACCACTGGATTAAGGAGGCAGGCAAACGAATGAACATTCATGGATTCGGAGCAACTATTATGATTGCTTGTTAAAAATAAAATAACGGTTCGATAATAAAAATTAATTATATGTGCGAAATGGCGTTATAACGTTCACGTGAACAAGTTACCGTTGCCAAAATATGTTAGTAATTCAAATTTAGGGATAAATTTGAATTTTAATCCATTCTTTATATAAACAATTATAAAATGAAATAATATATTACAATGATAAGATATATTAGTAATTCAAATTTAGGGACAAATTCAAATTTTATCCATTGTTTGTATATCCAATTACAAAATCAAAGTATGTAAGTTTGATAGTAAAAGAAAAATTTAAAAAGAACGTGGACAAAAAAAATAGTATAGAATAGTAATACATTTAAAAAGTTCTTGGACACAAAAAAAATTGCATTCTCGAACTTGACAGAAAAGAAATTGAAATTTATCAAATTATAGGTTCCTCGACACCATAAATAAAACATACGAAATATGTATTTTTATAAAGTACATATTTACTTTTATAGATACCAAAAATGTACTTTTATAAAGTATGGGCATGAGATTTTATAGACCATGCATGGAGCCCTCATTCCATACTTAGGCACTTTTGGGATCGTGGGTTCTCGGGCTGGTGGGCTCAAAATTTGGGCTCTTTGTTCTGTGCCCTACAAATAGTACCCAAAGTTCCACAATATACAAATTGACAAGCGGACCTGGAGACTATTTGAATTTTAAGGGCCTCGTGTTGATGTAATAACACAATTGGACTTGGGCCTTGAAATTGCAGTGCAGATGTTGCAAGCAATATGAAAGACATGTGGTAAAGATGCAAGAAATGACATACTCGCAAGCAATATGAAGGACAGGTGGTAAGGATGCAAGAAATGACATACTCTCTATGTGTGAATAGAAAAAAATTATTGAACACAATTTTATGACATTTATATAAAAAAAATAAAAAAGCGTGTTACATATTCCTCGAAATTGTATATATATATATATATCAAATTTGAATGAGTGATATATCTCAAATTTAATTTTGAAAATGACAAAGCATAATCAGATATGCATCAGAGAAAAGAGAATTGAAATAAAATAAACAGAATGTCTTGATAATCAGCATAGTTGAAGATGAAAATCTAGGAGCACATAAATATATAAGGAGACAAAAGAATAGTTTTATTTGGAATATATGAAAAAAGAATAGTTTGCTACATATTCCTAGAAATTTAAATGCATTTGCCATATAGACTGGGATTGGGGCTCCCATGGACCATAAGAGAAATATGTAGAAGAAATAGGACCATGGAAAGAAGAAGTAGGAGACAATAGAGTGTAATATCTGAAATGTAGAAATGGTCAGTATTTGGCTATAGATTTCTATTCGGAAAAGGTAGGATAACTGGATTGATAAACAAAAGACTATAAGTATAGACTTACAACGATGGTACATATAAGTATTTTTGGTATTTTCTTGTTGATGCCTTTTCTTGTTGCTTTTTGTCTCCGACCCGCTTGAATAATTGGATTAATGAACAAAGTATTTATAGTGATGTTCCATATAAGTATTTTTGCTATTTGCTTGTTGATGCATTTTCCTGTTGGATTTCATCGGCAACCCGCTTCAAGTTCTCTTCAATATAGCTTCTCAAGGGGGCGACGTTGATGTCATTCTAGATTTTACTGCTGAAAAGTTCATTTTATAATTCGCTTACATCAATAGAAATATTACACAAAGCCTGATGAATGTCTCCATTCTGTACCGAATAGTGGACTAGCTAGTTGTCCACATGTTCTTCATGATATTCAAGAATCCTATAAAAATTTTCTAAACACAATGCCTTAAAATTATCAACTTGTTTATCGAAATCTTTCTTGGTTAACACCAATGAGTTGACAATTAAGCTGGGGTCTTGGAAGTCGTTTGTCCTTCCGGCTAAGTCTATTTTGGTGAGCTTTGTGAATAATGTTTCTTTCTTTGATATTGATTGCTCACATGATTGGACGATGAGATACATGTTCTTCACCTTCTGTTTCAAGCATGCTTCTAATTGAGTGAGCCATTTTTTGAATGAGAGATCCCGTTGTCTTCTTGTCGTGTCTGCCATGTTGTTGACATGAAAGGAAAAAGGGATGTTCGTGTGCAAATAGAAAGTTTCTTCATTTTTTAAATCCATCTGCAGAAGTTCGAGCAAGTTATGTGCCCTACTTCCCAGAGATTCCATATTTTGTGATGTTTCCGAGGACTTAGTAATCAGTTCCATTCTTTTGTTGATATTTTTCTCCACATATCCTCTACACGATGCGAGGAAGGTGGAGGAGCCTTTTAGCTTTGTTGTAGGGGTGTAGGGAGTTGCAGACATGGCTATTGCCAAAGGACTACCAAGCAATGGCATAGGAAACAAAGCTTCCTCTAATTCCTTGATCCGGTCCTTTAGTCTGGCGTTCTCGGTCTCAATGATTCCAATGGAATCATGAAGAGAATCTCCGGTTGCCATGTGAAGTTGAGAGATTTTGGACACCCATATATTGGCAAGGTGAAGTTTTGAATGATGTTTTTTATTTTATTTTTTAACATCTCTTTTTCAATAATTAATTTTTTAGATTTGCTTTCAAAAAAAGCACTCTAGAGTACAAAGGATTCATTTTCGCAAAAAAATTGGGCAATAAATATGTTCATTGGGTAGCTATGGTGAATCGTGTCTCCTGGTTGATCAAGGTTGCAACATATGCTATCCAAATCAGCATCAAGATCCATGTTTTCACTCTCAGTTTCTGGCTTGTCTGCCTCCCATACCATTTTGTTTCCCTTCTTCTCCACGAGAAGCTTGTGAGAACTATCAATTTTAAGATGAACCTCTGTTTGAAGAAATTTGGGTTTCCTTGTTACTGTGATAGGCTATTGGAGTGATGCTTTGTTACTATGGCGGTTCTGGTCCTCAAGCCCGAGGATGTTCATTGTATCTCTACAGAACTATTGTGGAGGTGCTGCTAGTAGTTTATGGAAACGTTGGTTTTCTCCAGACGTTGCGTAAAATGAACAAATGGAGGGGATAATATAACCCCCCAAAAATGTTGGTTCAATGAGTACGATTCGAAAATCTCCTCGAGATCTTCGCTCATTAATGACAATCTCTATGTGTGTTGTATGGTGAGTTGTTAGAAGTAAAGCTTAATTATTGCATACTTATAAGTGCGAAGGTGATGTTTACGGTGAAGAACATTTAAGGATTGGAGGTTTGATGAATGAACCAAGATGATGTCCTGTGAATGACATTCCATGGTATTTGAAATTAACACTAGGAAGGGTTAACAAAAGCCTCCGCAAATATTGGTTTAATGCGCATTAATGGTAGATCTTCTCGAGCCTTGCGCCCATCAATGACAATTTACACAGTGCCTGCACGATGAGTTGTTAGCATCAAAGATTTAGAAACAACACACACATACACACACACAGATATATATATATATATATATATATATATATATATATATAAACATGATTTTTTATTAGGTGACGGTGACGGGGAAGACGAAGCTCTAAAAAGAGGTCGAACAGGCTTCAAACTAAGTTTACAGGATATAGTTAGGACATGGGACTGTCCAACGGTGAAACTGCATGAGTTGGAATTTTTTACTTCAAAACGCGTAAAATGTAAGAGGTCATGATGGTGTATTTCAATGGATGACGGTTTGTATATTTGTAGAATTGCGGGAAAGTGGATAAGTAAGGAATAGGAAAATGTTGGTTGTGCTCATTTTCGAAACTAGGGTTTGAAGATTTTGTGAACGAGCCAACCCGAGGTCCCCAGAATGACATTCCAATTCTAAGTAGTCTGCAAAGAAGTGTGATTTTGTGTAGGCTTTTAGGGAGCATAACGAAGGGAAGCATGCATAGTATTTGGATTGCGGGTTTTTGGGCTAGCGGGCTCAACACTGGGCCTCTATTTTTTCATGCCTTAGAAATAGTACGCAGACTTTCGCGACATACAAATTGAGAAGCAGAATTGTGGGCTCAACATTGCACCACTATTGTTCTGTGTCCTCCAAACAACAATCAGAGTTCCGCAATATACAAATTTTAATATTGTACAATTTAATTGGCTGACTGGACATTGCAGTTGTATTGGTTCATGTTCTCCAAACAACAGTCGAAGTTTTGTGATATAGAAATTGATAGGCAAACTTCCATACTTAGACACTTTTTGGATTGCGGGTTCTCAGGCTGGCGTGCTCAAAATCAGGCCTCTATTGTTATGTGTCCTACAAATAGCAGGCAAAGTTCCGGCATATACAAATTGACAGACAGAGTCCAGGACTCGCGGGATGAAGAATGTGATTGTCTACATGTATAACATATATGTTATATTTCTAACATTATCTAAAAACATTATTTTCAAGTACTAAAATATGAATATTAAATATTGATATTGTACAATTTAATTAAAAAAATTATCAAATGAGTGGCAAGCTTCAAGTCCGGGTGCAATTGAGGATCACCGAAGTTTCAAGCGTAGGATGTATACCACGCAGACGGGACATGGGAGTTGGATGACAGCGAGAAAATAACCTGCGACCATAAAATTCGTGAACTATGAAAACGAATGGCGGTCGGTTGGACACGTGATGTAGAGATATAGATGGACATGAAAGATTCCACTTCGCCGTCTGGGAACCATCGACCATAGACATGGCAATGAGAGTTCGACAAGGCATAGTCGGGAACCCGCGACCATAAATTTGGCTAAGGAAACAAAAGCACTCGGTTGGACTCCTGGTGTATATTTCATAATTCATGTTCAATACCAACTGTCTCATGACCAGACCAGTATGTGTACAAATTAGGGAAAAGTAAATATGCACCTTTATAAAGTATGTACGGATTGCTATTTTTTCGATCCTAGGTTGTCGGGTTGGCGGGCTCAAAATTGGGCCTCTATTATTCTATGTCCTACAAATAAAAACCAGAGTTCCACGATATACAAATTTACAAATGGACTCCAGCACTGATGGGTTCAAGATTGTGATTGTCTACATCTATAACATACAACATATATGTTGTATAGCTAACATTATCTAAAAACATTATTTTCAAGTACTAAATTATTAATATTAAATATTGATATTCTACAATTTAATTAAACAAAGTTATCAAATGAGTCGTAAGCTTCATGTCCAGGTCCAATTGTAGATCATCAAAGTTTCAGGCATAAGATGTATATCGACCACACTGGGCATGAGAGTTGGTTGGCGCCCACAAAGGAACCCGCGGCCATAAAATTCATGAACTATGAAAACAAATGGCAGTCGGTTGAACTCATGATGTAGAGATATAGATGGACATGGAATCTCGCACTTCGTTGTATAGGAACTCGCAAGCATAGACATGGATTACCCAAGTTTTGGATGCAATATGTACACTCGAAACATGGGGAATAAGAGTTTGATAACGCGTAGCGGGGAACCTGCGGGCATAAAATTTGCTAAGGAAATGAAAGAAGTCAAGCAGAATTCTATTGCATATTTCATAATTTGTGTGCAACACCAACTGTGTCTCGACCAGACCAATATCTATACAAAAAAGTGAAAAAAATATGTACCTTTATAAAGTATGGGCATCGTATTTTATAGAGCATGTATGAATATCGCATTCCAAAATTGGCCACTTTGTGGATCGTGGGTTCTTGGGCTATCAGGCTAAAAAATAGGCCTCTATTTTCCCATGTCCTACAAATAGTACTCAGCATTCCATGATATACAAATTGACAGGAGGACTTGCGGGGTGGCTGAGATTTTATAGAGCATGTACACTTTTTGGATTGCGAGTTATGAGGCTGGCGGGCTAAAAAACAGGCCTCTATTGTTCCATGCATTACAAATAGCAACCATAATTCTGCGATATACAAATTTACAAGTGGACTTGCGGGCTGGCTAGCTCAACATTGTACTTCTATTCAGTTCTGTGATATATAAATTCACAGACAGACTCCAACGTTGGTGGGATTCGAGAAAGGAGAAATGCATGATAAATATGTACTATAAACTAAGGACATGACATTTTATAGAGTATGTACAAATCCCTTATTCCATACTAAGCCACTTTTTTGGATCGCGGACTTGCGGGTTGGCTGGCTCAACATTGCACTTCTATTATCTCGTGTCCTCCAAACAACATTCAGAGTTACGCGATATACAAATCCACAGATGGAATCCAGGACTGGCAAACTCAATATTGAATATGTATTACACATTACATGTAATACATATCGTAGGTTATCGGGCCAACGGGCTCTAAATTGACATACGGAATCCACGAGTGGCGGGCTCAAAATTGAATATGTATTACACATTACATGTAATATGTACAATATGAAATGGGCAAGTGGACGGTTAGGATGGCAATATAAAAGTAACTGGAAATCTGAACACGTGTATCTGCCAGTTCCGGACCTAGAAATTTTCTGAGGAACGAGTAATCGATACTAAACACGTACTTTTATAAAGTATAGATATCATATTTTATAGAGCATGCACGGATCCCTCATTCCATACTTAGCCACTTTTGGATTGCGGGTTCTCAGCCTGGCAGGATGAAAATTAGGCCTCTATTGTTCTGTGTCCTACAAATAGCACCTAGAGTTTCGCGATATACAAATTGACATGCGAACATCAGGCTGGGTTGCTCAACAATGCACTTCTATTGTTTTGTGTCCTCCACAGAGCATTGAGAGTTCCGTGATACAGAAATTGACAGACAGACTCGAGGACTGGCGGGTTCAAGATTGTGATTGTCTACATGTATAACATATAACATATATGTTATATAGCTAACATTATCTAAAAACATTATTTTCAGGTACTAAATTATTAATAATAAATATTGATACTATACAACTTAATTCAAGAAAATTAGCAAATGAGTCGCAAGCTTCGAGTCCGGGTCCAATTGTAGATCATCGAAGTTTTGGGCACAATATGTATACCACGCACACATGTCATGAGAGCTAGATGGCACCCAAAAAGGATCCCGTGGCCATAAAAACCAGAAACTATGAAAACGAATGATGTTCGGTTGGACTCATGATGTAGAGATATAGATGGACATGAAATATGCCACTCCATCGTCTGGGAACCCGCAAGCATAGACATGGATTACCAAGTTTTGGATGCAATATGTACACTCAGAACACGGGGAACGAGAGTTCGATAACACGTAAAGGGGAAGCCACGGGCATAAAATTGGCTAAGGAAATGAAAGGGCTCGGTCAGGCTCATAGTGCATATTCCATAATCCATGTGCAACACCAACTGTGTGGTGACCAGATCAGTTTGTGTACAAAGAAGGAAAAAATAAATATGTACCTTTATAAAGTATAGACATGAGATTTTATAGAGCATGTACGAATATCACATCCCATACTTTCCCACTTTGTGGATCGTGAGTTCTCGGGCTGGCAAGCTCAAAAAATAGGTGTCTATTGTTATGTGTCCTAAAAATAGCACCGAGAGTTCCGCGATATACAAATTGACAAGAAGATGTGTAGGGTGGATGAGATTTTATAGAGCATGTACACTTTTTGGATCATGGTTTCTGGGGATGGCGGGTTAAAAAACGGGCCTCTATTGTTCTGTTATTTACAAATAACACCCACAATTCCGCGATATACAAATTGACAAGAGGACTTGCGGGTTAACTGGCTCAACATTGTACCTCTACTAATTTCCACGATATAGAAATTGACAGATAGACTCCAGGGTTGGTGGCCTCCCAGAAACGAGTAATACATAGTAAATATGTACAAATCCCTTATTCCACATAATCCACACTTAGCCACTTTTTTTAATCGTGGGCTTGCGGGCTGTAAATTGGGCCTCTAATTTTCTGAGTCCTACAAATAGCATCCAGAGTTGCATGATATAAAAAATGACAAGTGGACTTGCGGACTGGCTGGATCAACATTGCACTTCTATTGGATCGTGGACTTGCAGGCTAGAAGGCTCTAAAATAGGACTCTAATGTTTTTTTTCCTACAAATAGCACCCATAGTTGCACGATATACAAATTGACAGGTGGACTTGCAGACTGGATGGTTCTATGTAGAGATCCCTTTTTCCATACATAGCCACTTTTTTGGATTGCGTAATTGTGGGATGGCAGGCTATAAATTGGGTCTCTAATGTTCCGTGTCTTGCAAATAACACCCAGGGTTGCGCGATATACAAATTGACAAGTGGACTTGCGGGCTGGCTTGCTCAACATTGCACTTCTATTGGATTGTGGACTTGTAGGATGACGGGCTCTAAACTAGGCCTCTAATGTTCAGTGTCCTGCAAATACCACCTAGAGTTGTGCAATATACAAATTCAGAAGCAGACTTGCGGGCTGGCTGATTCAACATTGTACTTCTACTGAGTTCAATGATATACAAATTGAGAGACGGACTCTAGGGCTAGCGGGCTCAGAGAAACAAGCAATACATACTAAATATGTAATTTTATAAAGTATGGACATGACATGTTATAGAGCATGTACAGATCCCTTATTCCATACTTAGCCACTTTTTTGGATCGTGGACTTATGGGCTAGTGGACTAGTGGGCTCTAAATTGGGCCTCTAATGTTCTATATACTGCAAATAGAAACCAGATTTGTGCGCTATAAAAATTGACAAGCGGACTTGCGGGTTGGTTGGCTCAACATTGTACTTCTATTGTTGTGTGTCCTCTAAACAACATTCGGAGTTCCACGATATACAAATTGAAAGACGGACTCCAGGACTGGTGAGATCAACATTGAATATGTATTACACACACGAAGACAAGTGAATGTAGAGGAAGATATGGAGTGTCGAAGAAGGCGCAAAAAAAAAAAATACAACTGCAAACCAGTTCAAGAAATAGAGACAAAGTAAACGAAAAACTATTTAATATGGAACATGGGCATAAAAAACACACCTTTGCATGGATTCCTCTACATCTATGGTTAGGAGATATTTGCGGTGTCTAGTTTTTCAATTTGTTTTTATGAACAAAAGTAGAAAACAAAAGGAATATGAACACAACTTAACATGTAAAGAAAAAGGCAAGTACTATGTACATATACTAAAAAACATAGAATAAGATGAATAGAGTAACAAATAGTTTTTAGAAAGATGTACCTTTTTTGTTTCTTTTGCATAATGTATATTTTATAATTCAAGTACAACAAAAAATGTATGGTTACCAGATCAGTATGTGTACAAATTGGGGAAAACTAAGAAGCTGAATAATTTTACTTTTTTTTGGCAACAAGCTATACAAATATGCTTTGAAACTTAAAAATATGACTTTGCAAAATGTTTGATGTATATCTCATAATTTAAGTGCAATACCAATTGTATTGTGATCAGACTAATATTTGTCTAAGATAAACATACTATATTGAGGAATGGGCACATTCGACCACACATGGTCAATAAGTGCGTTTTGCAGATGGTTTGTGTTGTGCAAAAGAAAGCGAAGTCTGTATTTGCACATGTATTTTTCCAATTCTTCTATTTTGCCATTATTTTGTAGCATGTCAATACTGAAGTCTCCTACAAGAACAATGGGTTCTTTCAGATGGAAATGGCCCAATGCATTGGAAATAACATCTACTATGTTGGAGAATGCTCCATGGGGAGCAACATACAGATTCAGCATCGCGATTTCTGTTTCATGGAAAAAAAAATTGCAAGCACCACCTCAACATTATTTTCTTCGATATGTATATGCTCTAAAATTGGTACATGTTTTTTCACTAATATCATAACCCCATGTGTAATGTAACTTGATATGCAATTGTGATTTGGGAATTCTTGGTTTTGCATGCATAATGTCGTGTATGTTTCCTACAAGCACAAAATATTGGATTGCATTGTATCATAGTCATTAAGTATATCATCCATGTGTGCATTTAAGTTGCATGTGTTAAGAGAGAGAATTGATATAGATGAATGTGTTTGTTTGAATTGGTAATCATAGTGCAGTTGTCATTTTGCAGTGGTCCTCAGTTGTTCCATTTCAATATCAACTTTATGTTTGAATTTCAAGTTATCTTTTGGAGGAGGACTTAATAAATACAAGGAGTCTATGCTCCTCATACGGGACATTGTTGTGTATACAAGTCCATATATCCAAATGCCTGCAGGCTGAAGTGAAACAATATCAAATGTTAGTCCTTGTGATCTGTGGACTGTAGGTGCACATGCAAGTTTAATCTGAAACTGTTTTCGAATTTTCAGTCGACCTATCTTTGTCGATGTCGATACTGGCTTTGATATTCGAAAAATAGGTGTCTAATGTCTTCCAGTGTTTGAATTATATAGATAAGACAACTTTCTTGCTTGTCAATTGCCTATATGTGGTTCATGGAACTTAATCCAAAGGACATCAATTTTTTATGTTTTCGAATAGCCTTTGAGTATTACATATGCACCATTGACCAAACCATCTTGTGAATCATAATTACATGCATATATTTCAACCAACATTTCTAATTTGAGGACAAACTGAAAAGGTAAAGTGGTTGTATGTTCATGACGTGGCACATTTCCATGGTTTTCTTCTTCCAGGCCAATTGAATTGATGATGATATCATCGCCAGGCATGAGGAATAGTATGTGGTTGTTATGCATTGCAACATCTTTGTTTATATATAACATGTAAGGGAATGTTGGGTCTATTAGTGCAGACCGCAAGCACTTCAAATTGATATATGTTAAGTCATCATATGTTTGGTTGTTTGTCCACATTCTATTCAGAATTGCAATGAATGTTTCATCTCTCTGGCGCATTGTAGTATGCAATTCAAAGCATTTAATATTGTCTCTCCAGAAGTCATGTGTCATTTTTTCCATTCTAATGGTAGGTTGTTCAAATATCAACGAATATTGGATGGGCTCTGCCTAGTAAAGATCCCCACATAATATCATGTCAATGTTTCCAAAGTATTTCATGTGCACAAGTTTTATGCTTTTTAGTCGCCTGTCAATGGAATACAAGAACTGACTTCCAATCAAATGTTCTTCATCTATAAAGACAAGTCGGAGTTCCTCATAAATCTTAGACAATGTATCCAACATTTCCTTGCTATGTGGAAGAAACTGTGACTTGTTAAAAGCCATTAAAAATGTAGAGTGGACTATTGTTCCACCTGTGTTATATGCATCTTTTCCTATGTATGCAACTATTAGGCCCTTTGGTTTCATAGGATTAGAGGAATTGTTTGAATCATAGATTCATGTAAGCATTTGGAACAGTGCTTTCGCTCTGAATGTCTTGCATTTTCCTTCTCCGCTTGTAAGGAACAAGTGCATGGGAGTGACCATGTTCAAGCATTTTTTAAGAGCAATGTTCTTTACAATTTCTTGTTGTTCTCAATTCAACAAACGTCTTATTCTGTGGTATTCATTATTTTTAATTAAGAAATGATGTTTTGTGACTTGAAAACCAAGATTGATACGTTTTGACCTCCACCTGTTGGAGGACGAGGCAACTCCACTTGTAAGTCATAGGACTCACAAGGAGTTCTGGTTGTTTTTCGGTTTGTGAATGTCTCATCGGGATTGTCAAGGTTTTCTAGCTCATTAATTGCAATTTCTAGATCGCCCCATGTTGGATGAACATTGTAGGTAAATCTAGCTTCATTGATGTGCACTATAGTCTAAGAGGCAACATACGTAGCCTCCCATGTAGAGAAGTTATGTTTTAATGTCTCTTTGTTTTCATCAAACAGAACGTACAACAACAATTTTTCTTTACAATAGTTTTCATAGTCAAAATGTTTATTGTATTTGACAAGCCATATCATAGATGGTTTTTTTCTTTTTGATATGGGCACACCATTTATTTTGTAATGCGATACAAATTCTGCTAAGAAGATATGCCTAATAGGAGATAGACGTTGGAGGTAATAATAAACAATAGAGCAACATAGCATGTCTTATGAATTGTCAGGCTCTTGTTCTAGAAAAATTGGTGGTTTAAGAACACATGTGTGTTTTTCAAGTGGAGATGTGTTTATGAAGACACATTTTCTTGAACTACAAGTGAGGGGCAGGGAAAGTGCAATGTGAACTACTTGTTGAGAAGACATTTGTTGAAGATTAAGAAATGTGTTGCCAAGTGTACATATCTTTTGTATGGCATCAATATGACTTCTTTTATGTTCTTTGCGTATTCTTTTGAATGCACTTGTCATAGATTTTTCAGCCTTTGTCATATACGAGGTACAGTAGGATGCCGCAACATATGCATTAAGCACGTACTGCGCATCTATATTTTCTTTCCACATAACTGGCATGTCCTTGGAGAAACTGTTGTTCCAAATATGGGAGAGTTTTCGTTTAAGGAAAATTGTTGGTTTCTTAAGAGTACATTGTATGGCTTTGATGTACTCATATTATGATAGATTTAGCTCTTTCAAGAACACATCAAAGCTCATCAACTCGTCAAATTCTCCTTTTTCTAGAAATGAAAACAAGGATTTAGATTTCTCAACAACAACATTGTCCTCTAAACTAAGTGGCTCTATGATTCTTGTAGCTCGCATTGGCGGCACGAGAAAGTTGTATCTGCAATGTGATTTTTTTTGTTTTCTACAACTTCTTGTATGGTAATGTCTATGAACTTTGGAAAGTTATAGATCAAAATGATCTGTGTTGTATGTTATGTATTTCTCCACAAATTGTTCAATCTCTGAGTTGTTGTCAGTTCCATAGACAGGTGCACCCTCTATCCACAACAGTGTGTGGTCATGTTCATTTCCCCTATTCTGGAATTCAGACACAAAAAAGTAGTTTGATATTTTTTTTAAAAATGTTTCATCATGGCATATCAATTGCCTCAAAGAATTTATTCTATGTCTATAGTACCGAGTACATGTCACTGGGAATTTTCTTATGAGGTAGTCAATGTCATTGTTTTCCAGTGTATTGGTTTGTTCTTTACGTTTCCTGTCCATATGTAGCTCAGATATGGAAGCTACCAGTGGATTATAACAATGCTATGCACTTGTAAATGCGATAAAAAATGTTGGTGGGCCCAATTGCCGGATCATTGCAAAAATAGTTTTTTTGTTTTGTTGCAAATAGTCAGGAGAGGTGCGAACGTTTTTGAAATCTATGTATCCAATATTAGATTTCATAATTTTTTCTAGGTTTACTTTGTACTTGACATCCTTGGCCAACAACTTTCTTCCTTGTAACTGGACTTTTGTTATTCGGACCCACATGCAGGAGAGAACTTTCTCTATTATTATGTGCATTGTTTTGAAAAAAGAAATTGTTATGTGACATGAGAAGTCATCGCTTGAATGTAGCAGCTCCCATTGGACTATTTTATGATAACTGCATCATTCTGTAATGTCAATGGCATGTGCATCTCCATAGAAGAGTGTTGGAAACTTCATTTCCTCAATGAATTTGTCCTTGAATATTCCAAGTGGACACTGCCCCTCAGCAGGTGCAGTTTCGAAAATCTTGTCTTGCAAGTCACGAATGCACTGTGAATTTGTGAATCCATGCACCAATGTCTCAGCAAGTGTTTCATTCTATGATTCATCACTTGTATCAAATTTAGTATTATTTTCGAGAGTCTATGGAGAGTTGGCATCCTCTTCTGCAAGAACATTGTTCCAGTTCTCATTTATACAATTTTTTTGTGCTTTGTACAGGGCCCTGAAACATAATTCCTTTAATGCTTTCATAACAACATGCACATACACTTTGTGTGTCTGATAGGCATTTTTGTATCGCAAGAGTCTTTTCAGAACCACAACAGTTGTCATTGTATCGCTAATGAATTGTGGCAAGGCATTTTGCACAACATCTAGCTGGACATGCACATTAATAATTGATCCTGTTAAGCCCATCTGGGGTCGTTTATAGCCCCAAGGCCTGATTTGTACAAATGCAATTTGCAGAGACACAATTATCTCCTCAAGTTTTGTAAGTGCACTTACATCTGGTAGTGGTGTATTGCATCTTATTTTCTCAGGGGTTACAAATTGTGGCAGTTTTCCATTTTCAAGTGACCATTTTCATGGAAGACAAATTTTGTTACTCGGAAATGGTTTGTCATGTGTTGTCAAGCGGAGATATTTTGCTTGCAAATCAGGCATGAAAGACTTACTGTTTTTTGAGAAATTCAATTGTTCACAAATTGCACACGCAATGGAAGGAGTGTCTTTAATTTGTTTCATGTATGTCTATCTTGCATTTTTCTTTTGCAGGGAAGTATGAGTAGAAAGTGTGTGCTGGTTTTCATTGGTAGTAGTGCATGGTGTTGCTTCTAGGCCACCAAATGTGACAGTTGTATGAACATTTTGGGATATGGGTTCGTACCTGTTTTTGTTCTATTGTGCACGGAAAAATTTCTTTAGATTGTGATATATGTGAGTTTCTCTCTAAAAGGAAGCTTAGAAATGCATTTTTTTCTCTCGTGCATGACCTTTTTCAAGTTGTGGTAACTTACTCTATGTTTCTTGTCCAAGGGCACGATGACCTGATGGAAAATGGGATGAATTTCACTCTAATTTAGGTTGGCATAACTTAGTGTACATTTTTTTTTAATGGTTGTATGGCCTCATCACAATTGGGATGAATTTTACGCATAAATTTTTTCAAGATGTGATAACTTACTCTATGTTTTTTTTTAAGCCCGGTATGGCCTCATCACAACTGTGATGAATTTCACACATGGATTTTTTGTTCAAGTTCTGTATGGCCATATTGCAAACCAAAGGAGTTTCATTCGCACTAAAAATCATGCAACACATATGCAGATTCAATGAGGTTTGGTTGGCATGGACATCTAACCCTGAACCACTCATATGTCCAAGCAAAGGTTCATAATGGATATGTGTTGTATCTATTTTCAACTAGAGGATGTCAATTGTTTGATCATAATTTCAATCAATAGACCAGGAATGGACAGTTCCATCTGGCAAGGCCGACTAGAGCTGGATATTTACTCTGAACATGATAGATAACCATTGCAAACATAATCTGCAACCCTCCACATTCCCTTTTTCATATGGAGCACCATGTTTATAAGGTATTCTTCCCAACTTCCAATTGTCGACATATTTTGTAGGAGATATGGTGAAAGGTACTCATGCAAGCACCTTAAATCCTATTGGTAGCCACCTATAATTTCATTGCAAAAGGACTGCACAATGTAAAGCCACAATGACTGTACATCGAACTTCGCTGCTACCAAAAAACAAATTGCATTGAACAGACTATCTCCACAGCTAGACACAACAATTGTTGCTAGTTGTAAACCATGGCCATCTATGTGATGCATAATCCATTTCCACTATGATTCAAGGTCTTTGCAAATGACGGAAAAGTAAATATGAGCTTCTTCAACATTTCATCTAGACATTTTTCTATACAGTAATGGTTCATAATGACCACTGACAGCATTGGCATCATGGAACAAGATGCAATATGGATTGTCAGATGTAGTTTTTTTGAATAGTAGATATCTTGTTTTTCTTATCAATCAACATATTCCAATTGATATATTGAGCCAGTTAGACAACCACCATATACAAAATGTATCTCCCCAAAGCCCCCTCTGATGTGCAGGAAAAATTGGAGATGCACACAACCACATCTTTGAAAAATACATAGAGACATCATGTATTCCATGCAACTGCCGAAGAAAATCAATTCAAGTTCGTATTCATACGAATCCAATGCGTCAAAGTCACCATTTTTTAAACAGCCCAGGAAATAATCTATCAATCCATTGCACAGGTCGGTCGAGGAATAACGGAAATGCAGTAGAACCTGAAATGCATCGAAAAGGAAATCCACTATAGTATACGAGAATGAATCCAATCTAAAAATCCCATTGCTATGAAAAACCTCGGCAATGTTGTCATGTATAATGGTGTGTGTATCTATTTCATATGTGATGCAGGAGCATCATTCCACGTCATCAAGTACCATCTAGCTAGCACATCAAGTGTGCATTCAATGGAGAGGAGAGGCACAACCCTCTCACTTTCAAATTTTAAATTTGAATTTAATGAATTAATTGTTTGTAAGGTTGGTAGAACCAAGCATGCCTTTGAGCATGCTGTAGTTAATTTCACCTTAATGGATGATAGGTTGATGGGGATCTAGATTCGATTCAGATTAGATGGCCCATTCAATGTAATTCATTGTAATTAATGATAGTTGGTGAGGATGGAGGGAAGAGATCGAGAAGCCCCTCTTTGTAAAAAGATGTTTTTTTGTTTTCAGTTAGGGTAGAAGGTAGAGAAGAGAATAGGTTGGAGAGGAGAGGAAGTCATGACTCTGTTGCGGTCCGAGCCCACATTGTAAAGAGGCACTTCATATTCATACAATCATAGCAGTTTTTCTTGCATATTGTTGTTCATGTGTTTGTGCGTTCATGAATGAATGCCTTTATGTGTTTATGATATACTATAGATGTGTGTTAGTTTGGATTTTCCAGTTACATACATAAGTTGTTGTCTATTAGGTTCTTTGAATTCTAGGTCTGGTTCTTTGAGGCTTCATGCAAGAGGTTGCATGACAGAATATTGCGGGTTCTGTAAGCCAGTGCATAGAGTGCACTTCTGAATTCTATGGAATTTGGACAGAGTTGTGCCAGGAGGGTGCACCAGAGGAAGTATTAGACCCAGGGAGAAACCTCAAGGTTGTTGAACACCTTGGAGGTAAGACTATGCAGAGGAGAGTAGAGAGGGAGAAGACAGAATCACTGAAGATTTTGTAGAAGCTCTGCCAGGAGGGCATCTAGTGAGTGGAAGGAGTGCACCAAGAAGAACTCTCTTTCAAGTTCTGAGATAAGGGAAGTGCCACGGGGAAGAAACTTACAGGGTTACTGAACACCCTATAGGCTTAGCAAGTCGTGCTTGAGAGGGAAGTTGCAGAGGAGGGCACTTCCACCCCTTCAAGGAGAGGAAGGGACATAGTCCATTGAGGTCCGAGCAGTTGAAGCTCAAGAAGGAAACAAACTTGTGCAAGGATTTCACCAGGATAACATTCAGGTGAAGTGGTGACAGATAGCCGTTTGAAATCTCATTAGGCAGAAGGAATGTGCATAGGTGAGAACTTGTCTCAAAGTTCTTAAGATCAGGAAGGATCGCACCATTGTGTGTAAAAATCCTGCAAGGAGTGTAGATGTCAAGAAAATTGTGAGGTTTCAAAGCGAAGCAAGCTCAGGAGGGAAAATGTTTTTAGAAGGAAGGAGAGTTCATAAAAGTCAAATTGAGCTCATAGAGAAAGGAAAGGCCAAGTCATTTTAAACTTTGAAAATCTTCCAAGGGGAAGGAATAAGCACATGCCCGAGGGAGGCCTATAGCCGTCAGATCATTTTGGCATTTCGGGGTTCGACATTTCAGTGATCTCGATGACAAGGAGCTAGGGAACTTGGCATTAAAAGTCCCGAAGTTGTGAAACGTGACATGCCTTTGGAGTAGGGCTGTGGTCTTGGAGGAAGCATCCATTTCGACATTTTGACATTTCGGAGTTCGAGGTTTGGAGCAGCAAGTGATTTTGGAGTCACTGCATTGTGAACTCTCGGTTCGTGAAATCCTGGTTCATGAAACTCTGAAAAGATCTGGACCATTTGATCCAACTCATCGAGAGTCGTTGGATCTCATGTGCAAATTCCCATATCGGAATCCCATTTTTTCATTTCGGCATTTCGAGGTTCGGGGATTCGAGAAGACAAAGGACAGAGGGAACGCTTGCATTGTGATTCCCCGAATCGCAAAACTGGCAGTACGGTCGCGTGGAGGAAGGCTATGGGAGAAGCTAAAGCTCGTTAAGCCTTTTTGGCAATTTGGGACCCAGGTGATAGAGAGGCCAGGAGTTGGGATACAGGGAGTCCTGATTCACAAAATCTCGAAAGGAAAAATACCGAAAGAGAGTTTCAAACTCCCAGTTCGTAATCCTGAAAAGATCTGAGCCATTTCAGGAATTCGGGGAATGGAGTGACCAGTGGTTTGGATATGTTGCATTTCAAACTCCCGGTTACTGAAATCCTGATACAGCCACAACGTCATCATCGTGTGGAGGTGAAGATCACGCCTAGTGCTTGTTTGCACAGGTCAGGTTTTCGAAGGACCTATGGATCGGATTCATGGGGTTCCAGTGAGGGCCCGAAAGAACTATTTCATTTCTATGGATTCGATGAAGAACGATCCTGTGTGGATCTCGAGCTAAAGGTCGGGGGTCTACGTCAAAGTGGTATCAGAGCCTAGAATTCGTCTATATATTTCAGATGAAGAGGATTGAAGAGATTGTTGCAGGATGCAACAAAAAATAGACAGTCGGGTGGACTATAGGGGAAAAGCTCGAAATGCTCTCAGTTATGGAGTGACAACAACAAGTTTTCCAGGAGGGTAGACAGGAATAGGAAGATGGCTACTGAAGGCCATGGATGCAGTGGAAAGAAGAACCACCACCAGTAGAGTAAAGCTAAGATGGATAAAGAGCTCGGTGAGATAAGGGCTAGGATGCAAGAGCTTTCACTGCGGGTGTAGCAGAATGCAAAGACACATTGGGTGTATGAATGGAATTTGAGGAGGAAAGAAAAGTGCCCAGTAAATAAATTGTTGAACAAGAGATAGAAAACGTTGTTGAGGAGGTGGCTGAGGTATGTGAAAAGCCTCAAGGCCACAAAGGAGATGGTTCATGCCTATGAACCAGAAGCTGGGAGAAATCTCAGTGATGATGAGGAGGAGAGATCACTGGAAGATCTCATAGAATGCCAGGAGGGCAGAGAAGAAATCCCATACTGCCAAGTGTTGAAAAGTCAACAAGAAACATGTGTCTAATTTAGTTTTCCCTTAATTAAATTAGACAATAAATATTAATCTATTATCTCATTCATAACTGAGTGATTTTCAATTGTAACAGAATTACAAGTGTAGTTAAGTGAGTTAATCTTAGTTGTATTAGTGTGAGTTCAATGAATTAACTATTCATTAATTCACAATCAGTTAACTCGCATGCAACTGAAGACTTGCCACGGTTAACTACATGCATGTCATTCCAATGGACACCAGTTGAGATAACAGGTGAAAGGGACAGTTGGCTATCAGTTGTGATTTGTACACACATGCAGTGGATATGCTTATGATCATGTGCAAATGATTCATTCGATTCATTGTGAGAATTTGGATTGCAGAGTTTGTGCAGAGGAGGCAGGCTGTCTGGACACGAAAATTGGCGCATGTATTTGCTAATTTATGTATGACAGTGTGAGACGATTGTATTGTACTGAGAGCTCTTGGATTAGAGTTTTGTACGAGATTGTTTCATGATTCATGATATACATAATATATGATAGTGGGGTTTTTATCTTTATGCTTTCCCGGTAAAACTTCTGTGTTGTGTGTTATTGATATTTCACTTTGTGCATTGTGGTTGTGATCGTGGTTTAAATTGATTCTGCAAAAGTAATAGTAGAACTGATTATGTATTTAACAATAGCAGAACTTGTTAGATTAGGAGAATCACAAGAATACATTAATTTGTATCAAAATTTCTACACCAAGTGGGCAAGGGAGAGTAGATGAACTTAAAGGTGAGTTCATATTAGCAAGAGGAGCTAACAGAGAAAGAAGGTCGGAAAAGTATTTTGATCATTGGAGGAATTTGGATATTCCTACCAAGAAGCCAAGACGAGGCCAGGAAGGATGTTGTGGGTTCAGCAACAGAAGGATAGCCAACGAAGACTATCAAAGAAGAAGAAGACATGGGACATACATCAGAACTTGGCCCAGCTGAGGAAGAAGAGCATTCAGTAGAAATGCTCGAAATTTTCAATCAAGAGGCTAAACAGGGGATAAATATAGCACTTGAAGCTGTAGTAGAAGAAGAGCATGTAGATAAGATGCCCACTCCATGGGAGATGGAGTTGGAGATGTTGGAGGATTGGTTGAACCATCCAGAACCAGTGGATGACTGCCATGAGCAGACATTCATGAAGATTTTGGAAAAAGAGCATTCATAGAAGTTGCTCGAAAATTTCAGACAGGAAGATGAAGAGATGATGACTGCAGCGCTGAGGTTTGCAGCATAAGGTGAATCAGAATTCTAGTCTGAGGAGTAGCTAGAGGAAGCTGGAATTCAACCAACACAAGGAGAACTGACAGAAGCAAAGCTATCATAAGGGAAAGTTGAGAAGAGACTCAGTGATCAGACTGTAGAACTAGAATTTGTAGCAGAGTGGCAAGCTGAGGCCACAGAGGAAGAAAATAGCATGGGGGATCTAGTTGATCTACCCACTGATAAGGATGAAGAAGTGCAGCCGAGGACACTGCATAAAGAGAGCCATCCACAAGATCAGCTGGAAGAGGGAATTGAGGGAATCAGAAGGATGATGTTGAGGTCAGTAGCAAAAACTACCAGTGAGGAGAAGCTGGGTAGGAAGAGACCTGCCATGGCAGTAGGGAATATGCAGTAGCATCAACAACAATGAAGCAGTGGAGCAGATCAACAGCTCCAGAGAACTGTTTGGGATCCAGGTGGATTTCAACAGCGGTGTTGGGAAGCTCTTGAGCAAGAGCTCATGATTTTTGCAGTTGAGGAGTATGATGCGGAAGAATCACTCCATGTCATCAAGTGCCAGCCAGCCAGCACATCAAGCATGCATTCAATGGAGAGGAGAGGCGCAACCCTCTCACTTTCAAATTTTAAATTTGAATTTAATGAATTAATTGTTTGTAAGGTTGGTAGAGCCAAGCGTTCCTTTGAGCATGTTGTAGTTTATTTCTCCTTAATGGTTGATAGGTTCATGGGGATATAGATCCGATTCGGATTAGATGGCCCATTCAATGTAATTCATTGTAATTAATGAGATTTTGTGAGGATGGAGGGAAGAGCTTGAGGAGCCCCTCTTTGTAAAAAGATCTTCTTTTGTTTCCAGTTAGGGTAGAAGGCAGAGAAGAGAATAGGTTGGAGAGGAGAGGAAGTTGTGACTCTATTGTAGTCCGAGCTCACATTGTAAAAGGCCACTTCATATTAATACAATCATAACAGTTTTTCCTGCATATTGTTGTTCATGTGTTTGTGAGTTCATGAATGAAATCCTTTATGTGTTTATGAAATGTTGTAGATGTCTGTTAGTTTGCATTTGCAGGTTATAGACATAAGTCGTTGTCTGTTGGGTTCTTTGAATTCCAGGTCTTGTTCTTTGAGGCTTCATGCAAGAGGTTTCATGACAGAATACTGCGGGTTTTGTAAGCCAGTGCATAGACTGCACTTCTGAATTCTGCGAAATTTGGACAAACTTGTGCTAGGAGGGTGCACCGAAGGAAGTATTAGACCCAGGGAGAAACCTCAAGGTTTTTGAACACCTTGGATGTAAAACTATGCAGAGGAGAGCAGAGAGAGGGAAGACAGAATCACTAAATATTCTATAGAAGCTCTGCCAGGAGGGCATCGAGTGAGTGCAAGGAGTGCACCGAGAAGAACTCTCTTTCGAGTTTTGAGATAAGGGAATTGTCACGGGGAAAACACTTATAGGGTTACTGAACACCCTATAGAATTAGTAAGGTGTGCTTGAGCAGGAAGTTGCAGAGGAGGGCACTTCCACCCCTTCAAGGAGAGGAAAGGATAGAGACCATTGAGGTTCAAGCAGTTGAATCCCTAGCAGGAAAAAGACTTGTGCAAGGAGTGCACCAGGATAACATTCGGGTGAAGTGGTGACAGACAGTCGTCTTAAGGCTCGTTAGGTACAAGGAGTGTGCAGAAGTGAGAACTTGTCTCAAAGTTCTTTAGATCAAGAAGGATCGTCCCGTTGTGTGCAAAAATCCTGCAAGGAGTGCAGATGTCGAGAAACTTGTGATGTTTCAGAGCGAAGGAAGCTCAGGAGGGACAACGTTTTTAGAATGAAGGCAAGTTCATCAAAGTTAGATTGAGCTCATAGAGGAAGCAAAGGCCAAGGCCTTTGAAACTTTGAAAATCTTCCCAGGGAAGGAAGAAGCACATGCCTGAGGGAG
Organism: Picea engelmannii; assembly: GCA_009831015.1. Classification (NCBI taxonomy): domain Eukaryota; kingdom Viridiplantae; phylum Streptophyta; class Pinopsida; order Pinales; family Pinaceae; genus Picea; species Picea engelmannii. Next base: position 1,495,418 of record ML776761.1, on the reverse strand, counting down.
GCCTATAGCCGTTATATCATTTCAGCATTTCAGGGTTCGACATTTCGGCGATCCCGATGACAAGGAGCTGGGGCACTTGGCATTAAAAGTCCTGAAGTCACAAAACATGATGTGCCTTTGGAGTAGGGTTGTGGTCCCAGATGACGTATCCATTTCGACATTTCAGCATTTCGGAGTTCGGGGTTTAGAGAAACAAGTGATTTTGGAGTCACTGCATCGTGAACTCCTGGTTCGCGAAATCCTGGTTTGCGAAACTTCGAAAATATTTGGACCGTTTGATCCTAATCATCGAGATATTTTGGATCTCGTGTGCAAATTCCGATATCGAAATCCCATTTCAGCATTTTGGCATTTCGGGGTTCGGGGATTCGAGAAGACAGAGGATAGAGGGAACGCGTGCATCGTGATTCCGCGAATCACGAAAGCCGGTAGCGCGGTCATGTGGAGGAAGGCTAAGGGAGAAGCCAAAGCCCATTAAGCCTTTTCGGAAATTCGGGACCCAGGTGATAGAGAGGCCAGGAGTCAAGAGACACGGAGTCCCAATTCATGAAATCATGAAGGGTGAAATCCTGAAAGAGAGTTTCAAATTCCCAATTCATAATCCTGAAAAGATCTGAGTCGTTTCGGGAATTCAGGGAATGGAGTGACCAGTGGTTTGGATGTGTTGCATTTCAAACTCTCGGTTACCGAAATCCTAATATAGCAACAACATCATGGTCGCATGGAGGTGAAGCTTGCGCCTAGTTATTGTTCACACAGGTTGGGTTTCCGAAGGACCTGTGGATCAGATTCATGGGGTTCCAGTGAGGGCCCAAAAGAACTATTTCAGTTCTGCGTATTCGACGAAGAATAATCTTGTGCGAATCTCGGCCTGAGGGTCAGGGGTCTGCATCAATACGATTCAACATCTATTACTTCTTTCATCTTTTGAACTTTCATTTTGAAGTTGTTTCTTAGCTACTTCTAGTTTGCATGAAAACAAAGAAAAGGGGAAAAAATTAATAAAAGTAGGAAAAAAAGAATAAAAGTAGGAAAGCAAAGGAAAGAAAAATAGGAAAACTACAACCGCAGAGATGGGTACCAATCCCCGTATGTATATTTCAACCTTCTTATTGTCAACTTCAATTCCCCCCTATTCCCCATAACAGATGACAAGAAAAAAAACACACACTGGAAAGTGAACCAAACAAAAATAAACAACGTAAATAAATAACACCATAAATTTACTCAACAGAAAGATTGATTTGAACCTATTCATGGCGTGCATCCTAGAACCTTCTCAGAGCTAGAAAACAGTTCTGCAAAATACAAAGGACGGGACAAAGGCAATAGTTGGACGCAGTTTTTTGACCCATAGAATAAAAGCATTCCCTACATCTACACCTTCACGAATGGTTCCCTCTTCTCATAGTTTCGAACTACTTTTCGAAATCCCCTCTACATTGCAATTTTTTAAACAGGTATGGATGTAGCAACTGGCATATGAAGACACATGGTTTCCAGGAATAGAAATTAAGAGAACAAAGAAATATGGTCTGCAACAAAATTTCAAGGCAGGGACTCCCAACATTGAAAAATACCAATAAAACGATGGCACAGAAACTTACCCGTCAATGAGGGATGAGAATAGACCAGCCCCAAAAACTGCAAACCGCAACAACAGGTCCAACAACTTGCAAAGTTATATAACAAAAAATCAGTGAACAACCACGAAGAGGTCCAACTCCAACTGCAGGACCTCAACTTTGCAAAGTTGAATGAAATAAGAACAAGGATCATGGAACGAACCAACGAACAAGAATCCACCACTGAACCACTGATGCTGGTGGAGAAAGATTCAACACAATTTCACTGCAAACAACACCATCAAAAAAATGGAACGAAACTATATTGCAACGCCTCTGTACAATAAACATTTAAGACTGCTAGACCTGTTAGGTAAACACTTAATACTGTCATAACCGTGGAAGGGCATAGTCCTATGTAAACATTTAAGAAAACATGCAGCGTGGTAGGCCTGTTCTCTCGAAGAACACAAGAATAAAGAAAAAATCACACATAGTAATATGGTAGAGAATGTATTCTACCTACCAGAAAATGCTAAAGAAAACATTCGAACTAATGCTAGCATTAATCCACCTTCGACCAATGCATAATAAAATATATGATTCAAAAATACCATATACGATGAAATACTTTGGATATGCCAACATATATAACATTGGGAATAGCGAAGCTAGCAATAAGACCTCCAATCCATAGTCGAATGAGATCATGACAAATATGGTACTTTTTATTATATAAAAATCGGTGTTTTCAATTCCCTGGTTCCAAGAATAGATAATATGGAAATATTTGTGGTCAATAGACAATCTAATACGAGGTCAACGAATTATCTATTGCCATAGTACCTCTATGCCTATGACAGGGACTAATAATAGGCGTGGGTTGTGCCCTATTATAATTCGAATAGGTAATTTAGAAATTTTTAATTTTGAATTTGTAAAATATTAAGGGTTGATACGTAATTTTAATTTTAGAGTACAAAAAAGATTAATATTATTAATTATTAAAATATTAAAAGATATTTTTAAATTTTACTATTTTAAAGATTTTATTGAATTTAAAAAAAAATTAATGATATATTTTAGATTATATAATTGACATGCAAAATTTGGGCAAAATGAATTAAAAATAAATAAAAGATGGAATCATGTTTTGAAAAAAAGGGAAAATCAACCATAATAGAAAACTTACAGAGAGGTGTTGCTAGTGCATATAGTCATATAGATATGTTAGGGAATATAGTCATATATATATGTTAGGGACAAGAGCCAAGTATACGTAGACATTGAAAACATGGACACCAAGAGACCAAGCAAATTAGCAATTTGTTGTGAGATAAATATAAGAAGGAATATAATGTCGATAGATCATAAAACTAGCACAACAGCAAAATAGTTGCTGGTGAACGCCGAAAGGCTAAGAGGATGAAATGAATCCTTAAAAGAATATATTAAATTTTATTATCTATTAATAAATAAATTGTTGGGCTTCATTTATCTCGTGTTAATATTTTAATTTCTGTTAATCACTTACATGGCAATCAGTTAGCTATCAAAGTAATTTTTAAATATGATTAGGTAAATGTAAAAAAGTAAACACATAAACTGATGTCTTTATAATAGCTAGGAAGTTAATGATTGAAATCACAGCCATTTATTTTGTGTGACTACTAAGAATATTCCAGCCATATTTAATCATGTCCATAGAAAACTTATTAAGCACTAAACCCCTATTAAATCTGCCCATTGTCAATAGGTGTACGCCTTTCGGCATAACAATAGTAGTGTTATTGTCAGGAATATATGGATTTGTTTAATATTTAGTTCGTATTAGATCCAAGTGGGTGGGAGATTTAGAGGTTGCTACTAATTCTAAGTTTTCAATCTATGAAGATTAAGATAGGAATCAATGGTAGCAACATATATTATTTAAGAGAATAGTATTGATACTGGGAAATTAAAACACATACAACGCAAATATGGTATTTAAAGATGCCTAGTATACCATTAAAGTGGGGTATCATGAGTTATAAGATTGGAATGCATTAACAAAAAAATATAAAAATGATAAGGAAAATGTGAAGAAGAAGGAAATATAGTGATGTTTTTAATATAAAGTATTCTAGATGTGAGCATTTTTTCAAAAATCACTTCAACACAAAATGGCAAGGAAGCTTGGGACATATTGTAATGTGTTTATCCACCATCAAGAATCTAATCTTTATCTTGAAACAAAATGTATTTGACCACTAGAGTAATTGGCACAATACCTTACCAAATTCCCTATGGGTGAATTGAGTAACCCCTAAATATTGTTTAGGAACACGTCCTTATTTTCACGTATATGGAAAATTTTTTATCCAAAACCCCAAAAGTATTCTTGCAATCTCTCCAATTATCTAGACTTCATGTGGGAAGAATTTCCCAATCATCTAGAGAAGGGTTGATACCCTACTTAAACTAGAAGAAGAAAGAGAGACGGAAAAGGAGAAATTTGATATACATAAACAAATGATTAGGAAGTGCTTTGACAAGAAATATGTAGGATAAAAGGGCTTCCAGGTGGGAGACCTTATTTTAAAGTGGGAGAAGACACACATAAAGAAAAGGCTAAGAACACTAAATTCCAATAGTTATGGCTTGGTCCTTACTTAGTGGTTGAGAAACATGGCCTAAGCACATGTATATTACAAAACCTAGACGAAGAAGTAGACCTTTTTCCTATCAATGGACAAATCCTAAAGAGATAAATAACTTATCTATCTTTCAGGAAGTTAGCTTGTACATAAGTAGATTCCCTTCTATTTTCCTTTTCAATTTTGCATTTCAATTTTCTTTCTTTATTTGTCTGATTTGAATTTCTCATTGTTTTCTTTCCTTAGTTAAGTTTATTTTCAAATAATGTTCCTTTAAATACTTTTCTAGAGACTATTTGAGTATCCATTATAAGTGTTATGATTTCTTTAGGATCCTTGAGTAGAATTTGTTAGAACCTTTGAAATCCACTCTAATCCCAATGGAAAAGACACTATTTCACAAGCTTATTCATTACCTTAGTCTGGTATCTAAGCCATCAATGCAATGGTGGAACACTATGTGAACAATAAATGGTTGTGATCAACTTAGACCTAGTTTTAGGTAAGCTATATTTTATCTTTAAAGCTCCATCCAAACACGGTTAACAGTAATTGATATTTCACTCGAAAGTTGATGGAGTTCCCAAGGTGTTATATACAAGTAAGATGTGTATTATTATAACATGCCTATATGAAATAGTTTTCAAATAATAGGTATCATCTCCCATGCCTCTTAATGATGTTTTAGATCCCGCATCCACCTCTTTTTCGAAAAAAAATCAAAAGGTAAAGACTTCAGAAAGGAATTTCACATCATGTGGGACTTGTAGGTATCTCTAATAGGGTTATGGAAACTTGATCGTAGTGAATCAAGGCCCATTGATATGTTCCACAATAAATCTGGAAATATAACTTTAGAAATGACTCAAATCATCCACATAAAATATTGAACACTAAAATGAGGAAAATCCCTTGAGGTACGGTAACACTATATATTATTCCTTATGGAAATAATGCACTCCTAAATTAATCCTTGCTTGTTACAATACAAATAATATTCACTATTCTTAAATAAAGTTTTTACACTTCTTTATATAGAATTCTATCTCTCCTAGGAACCTTCTAGAGGAGGAACCTTCTAGTAAGCCCTCTTACATTTACTGTCTTCACACTATTACATGTACATGGTCAGATATATATTACTCATACCATTGGGTACCTCCCTAGGTACCCCATATTACATCCCTAGGTATACTACATTACATTCTCTTCACATGTTTCGTCCTCGAAACATGAGAAGAAACCATACAATATGACTCGCTAAGCTATGTATCCAACTAGTAACAAGCACAAGCATCCATCCATCCTAATGGAAGATGAACATGATGTGAAACTATGACTATGTCACCATGATCTTGATCCTTATTGTGCCTTTGGTGCCATGGAATTGTTTCTCTATCCTAATCTCATCCTGTAGTTCTATTATTCTTGTAGGAACCTCTTGATTTGTTTCCTTTCTGGTGCCATGTTGGTCCATAAAAAGTGTGTTGATTCTCACACCCATGCATTGATGACTTTTGTTTCTCTATGTGGTGTGTATGGATATATACAACAACTTTAGCATTCAATTCCACCCTAATCTCCATGTTTTATTTATTGTGTCCTTATTGGGGTTGTGGTTCAAGTGTTGTTGTAGACTCGTCCTATGTGGTAGGAATAACTTCTTTGCTTGCCTCTGTGGGCCCTTATTTCTAACTAAGAGACACAACCTTCAATGTAATTTTGTTTTTCTTGTACTATAGTTTCAAAAAATTATTTTCCACATTAACATTCATTGTACCAATTGTAGCCATCAAAGGATATCCAAAAATAACATCCACATCATGCATATCAATGACACCAAAATTAGAATGAAATACATATTTGTCCATGGTTAGCTTCAAATATTTACAAATTTGAACTCTTTCACTCTCAACCCGTGTGCTTTGAATATTCTTTGCAGGAACTTGCAATATATTAACCAATTGAGCATTGATGAAATTTTGTTGGTTACTAGGTTTAATAGAAACATTGACATTTTCTTTGTGATTACAACCATGAACCTGTAATATAGAGTTTCAATGTAAATCCTTGGTGCTCTGTATATCATTTTTTCTAACATGATACCACTTATATAATACAAGTTTTTCAAATTATTCATCGAAGAGTGTCATCATCTCTCTATAGTGAAGTGGTTTCCACCATATGAGAGCATCATCTTTGAAACAATAGTGTAGATGCAATTTCCACCCCTCTTGCCATAATGAATTGTAATATTTTATATATTCTTAAATACTAGGGCCATCATCTTTTCTAGTAAAAAACATCATATTGATTGGAATAAATATTCAACAAAAATTGTGGTTTAAAAATAATTTACTGTGCAAATAGCACGGTTTTTTCCCCAAAACCCTGAAAATTGTCGAATTTAAAATGTTGAAAACCCTGAATTTTTTTTTTCCTTTCTTTGGGTGAAGAAATATCTCTAATACCAATTGTTATGTTCCAAAATAAATATGTAAATATAACTTCTTAAGTAAATAAAATCATCCAAATAAAATATTCAACACATGAATGCGACAAAACCCTTGAGGTAGGGTAATACTATATATTATTCTTTGTGGAAGGAATACACTCATCAAGAAATCCTTTCTTGTTATAGTAAAAATATTATTCATTATGATCCAATACATTGTTGACACTTCTTTGTGTAGCATTTTCCCTCTCCTAGGAATATTCTAGAGGACGAAAATTCTAGTAATCCCTCCTACATTTATTGTGTTCACACTATTACATGTGCATGATCATATATCTATTATTACTCCCATTAGGTACCTCCCTAGGTACCCCATATTACCTCCCTAGGTATAATACACCCGTGATACAAGGCTAAATCCATTAGGGCTATGGATGCTCGTTGGAAGTGGAGCAACACCAAGAGAACAAGAATAAACAACTTGAATCTTCAACATCCCTAGTCTACAATGACCTTTTCATATTGCATTAACATCTAAGGAATAACTAAGTTAGGAAGGAAATCCATGCTTAGGTATTGTATTTATGACCAGTAAATTTCCCAAGCTATAACTAAACACTCATTCATTTAATCTAAAGTGTAAGGTATATTGGGAACTCGTTGAGTTGAATCTTGGGTGCTATGCCAAAGGAAAGTTTTGCCTTAAAAGAATTGATAATTTTCACAAATCTTAGTTGAAACAATTCATGATTTCATAAAGTGTCTCCAATTATTGAGAAAGAAACAACTTCCTCATACCACTTTGGTATTTTTCATTTGATGAAGGAAAAATGGGTTGAGGTCCCTTCCATTTATTTTTCAGAATTTTGATCTTTCATGGATTTATCTTTGAGTTGATCAGATAACTTAGAATGTTTTTCATGTAATTAGTCTTGGAAATACTTCATATATCTCATCGGGCCTTAAAATTTTATTTCAATTTCTTCTCCTATATTTTAAGAATTTTTTTCCTTATCAAAGTCTTCAAAACTTGTGAAATTTTCCTTCATCACATCACAAGATAACTTATCTTGGTGCAATACATCATAGGGAATTTCATGTTTTGTGCAATACAACACATCGCATGAAAACATATTTTCTCTATGACATAGAAAGAATTAGGAAATTTTAAAAATCCTGACATATGTCCTGGATCTCAATGTTTTTGTCCTTCATGATGTATCGCACTTGAAAACACTTTCCCTTGAAATACACTACATTGCATGAACAATTTCAAGGGTAAAAGAAATCGTGCAAAAAATAGTGTTTTTCGCAACATGTTCCACCTCTTGAAGTTTCTATATTTTATGACTTATCACAGTTGAAAACATTTTACCCTAAAACACATTGCAACCTGCCAAACTTAGAGACTCTGTGACATTTTCCTTTTATCACATAGAAGAAAATTTTCTCCGATCGTGATAAGTTTCCTTTGTCACATACTAAGAAGATTTTTTAAGTCGTGAAGCATCATAATATTGAGAAATTTCTCCAAGTCAGAACATTGAACTTGTATTTTACCTCACTAAAACTTTCACATGCATGACACTCTTCATCTCACTTTTATTTGACATACTAAAAAAAATTTAAATGGGTCAAAAGGTTATTTTTGTTTATAAAAAAGGGTAGTATCATTTATTTACTATTCTACCTCATTTCTTTACCGTTATACACCCTTCTTCAAGTGTAATATCCCTATAAGGGATATTACAATGGTATCAAATATGGAGATATTGTGAGCCTAAGGAGAAACATTGATACCTTAGACAAATTCTACAACAACAACAACTCATTTTATGTGGAAAAGGTTGATTTGGGTTGTGCAGATCAATTTTACTTGGTAGGGGGGCATTTTTGTTGTGATAGGTCGAGATTGTTATATCCCTAAAATTCCCTACTCATGCATACATGGCCTTGGCCCTCTTACTTGCATATTTTTCCAAAGCACTGCTGAGAAGCTCTTCTTAAAAAACCATTTTTTAGAAGATGTATGTGCCCTGCACCATTACAACCCATGTACATACACTTGTTGCACCACTACAACTAGTGTACATATTATCGCTGCACCATTACATCTCACATATGCTTGAAAAAGTTGCAAAAATTAAAAATTTGCAAGGAATTCATTGAAATTCATGGGCTATTGGATGTTTCCCAACTAATCCACCTGCTATAGACCATCACCCAATTGAATAACCATCCTTTTGTCATATAAAAGGAAATTTTGGGGTCTTATTTCACATCCAAGCATAATAATAGTGAAACTCTACCCAATTTCACTTCCCCTCCTTGCCCAAGATTTTGCTTCCTTTTGTGAGATATTGCCTCAACATTCCCTCATCAACCCCTTCTTCCTCCATTCAATCCATTCCCTTCCTTGAGGTGATAAATAGATTGAGAGAAGAATTCCATTCAAGGTGCACTTGGAGCATGGTAAAGAAGATCCCAGACCAGGTTCACGGAACAGTGGCTGGCATAGATTGTAAGTTGTAAACTTTGTATGATGAATAAAATAATCACATTTTACTATCCCAAATGATGATGTTTTGATTATTTCCATTTCTTTATACTTAGCATTTAATATCTAACCCTAACTCATGAATAGAATAGCATGCTTGTGGTCCTTGTTTTCCTATATTTGGATGCAGGTCAACCTCGGGAGGAGATGTGCAGTCATTGGAACTACCAAGCTTGAGGAGATCATCACCAGGCGTGGGACAAAAGGTATAGTTACCCGATCTCTTCTATTATTTGATTTATTTACATTAGTTTGGGTATGTTTGGGGTAGAATAGAGAATTGATTAAATTGTAGACGGTTATTTGCTCGGTCTACATCTTAAAACCTGGTGTAGTTAAAGGAGGGTTTTCCTGCTAGAACATATCCATTTAGGGTGGCCAATTTTCATTGAAAGAGGTCAATTTTTATTGCTACAGGGGTTGAAGTTTTACTTTTGGTTGAGTTTCCAATCTTGGAAAGCTAAGTTCTTTTGCAAGGAGGTCATGTTTCTTGCCTGGAGGTCACATCCTTCTTTTGGAGGCTAAGAAAGTACAATGTGGAGCCATTTGAAGAGGTCAATATGGTTTATTACAGGGTCATGGCTGGAGGAGGTTTGTGTGGCTCCATTAAGAGTCAACTTACTTATTGAGCAGGGCCGAAGTGGTTGTCGAGGATCATGGCAACTAGGAAGGTTCACATGGGTCTCTAGGAATTCTTGATTTAGCAGAGCCATGAGGAAGGAGGCACTACTGGGGTTTTATAAGGTTTGATATCATTCCCAATAGATTTGAGAGGGATGTAAGCGTTATAGGAGAAAACTCAGGGGTTTTGTGGTTATCCAGGGAGGTTGGGAAGTCGTTTCTGATATATTTGCAGGCGAGATAATCCAGGGAAGTCGGGAGGGAATTTTAGGAGGGTCAAGACTCTCTTTTGAGAGGTCCATGAGGCTGGGAGAGAAGTGATACATTTGAAGGGGCCGATTTACCTTGGCAAGGATTTATGTAGAGATTTATCACTAGAATGCGCTATGAGATCATTTCTAGTTTGTTACTTGTGTTCTTTACTGTTGTGTACAACTACTCTAGCATCCAAATAAATAATTGTATTATTTTTGGGTTCTTTCCATAGTAAAAATGTTGTGATTCCCTTGCAATATGTTGGCTGAAGTATTTAATGCATGCAAAGTATTAGCAACCAAGTATTGGGCATCAAAACATGTGTAATACAAATTGTTTGACCAAATCATGCAACCAAAAATAATAAAACATGCACAATAAATCCATAATACCCTATCCTAGCCCCATTTGAGATATTGCAGCATGAGGGGAAATCATCAAAAAAACATTTTCATATTATTTCCATGAAGTAACCAAAAATTATTCTAGGGATGCAGTGCTTTAGGAGGATAAATTTAAAACTCCTTGCTAAAATTACAAGGGAATTAGTGTCATTTTGATACAAGCATTACTACCAGGAGTGTCTAGCATTGGGTGAGGAAATATGTGAAACTTTCCTTTTCATGGCTAATACACCCTCAAATATGGATGTTGGCTCAAATATTTGGACAAGGATTACTTGAAAGGAACAATGAAGAAATTGAAGAGAGATGAGCATGAAGGACAAACAAAGGAGTATGCATCGAGCGATGTTGAGGATGTGTGCATAGAGGGAAACATAAAAATGGTCTATGATACACCATTATAGCTAACCAATGAGGCCAATGTGTTTGGTGGGAAAGATAAGGATGGAACATATTGTCCCACATGTTATGACTATGAGAAAATGTTCCAATCAACCAATGTTGAGGATTCAACATCTCTCCATGTGTATGATGTTTATGATGAGGGAGGTTCAAGCGTGATAGCACCTGTGCATGAAGAGTTTGGAACACCTCACCCTATTTATGACATGTATGATGATGTAGGGATGATTGTACTAGAATATGAAAAAGGTTGGGAGGTATGTGTGGAGGATGACGACAAAGGGGTTGATTTGGTGGACGAGAGAAGATCATAAAACTTGTATGAGAGGGGTATTCCACATTTCATTGTATCATATAGTGATTCAGTTGATCCCTTATGTGATAACACACATCATGTTGATGAAATAACATTGTTTGATTATGAAAACTGAATATTGGTCATAGAGGAGATAATTGTGTAGGTGATAACGAAAGAAGATGGTGCTGATAAGTTTATTGAATATCTTATGTGGAAAACCTAATTCAAGGAGAGAAAAAAGGGAATTTCATATGGAGTCACTAGAACCCAATTGCACATAATCAAATAGGCACAAGAGCATATGAAATCTGACTACTTGTAGTTGTTCATGGCTAAGGACCTTGCTCTTAATTTTGGTGAAGAAAATGAAGGGGAGTTTGAGGAGCTTTGTTTCCAGTAGATTTTGGTATGCTCTTAATCATTGAAAACAAAATATACTTCATCATCATCATAAACCATGAAAAACGAGGGCATGAGTGGAACTCATGAATTGAGGGAGGATCATGTTTTGATGATCCAGCATAAAGAGCATTAGAGTTGTAGGTTCTTGAGGAGAGGTATGTCGCATATGGTTTTGTCCATGCCCTTATTTTGAATTGTGGGGATCATGAGCCTCTCCTATTGGAGAGACCTCTAAAGGCTCAATCCTTAGCTACAGAGGAGATAGTTGAGCACGTTCCTTGTGGACCAAGCCACAAGGAAGTACATGCATCCATGGATTGGGTGGATATGTATACATGACAAAAATGGACATTCTCTAAGATACAGGTTCAGGAAACATCATTAGAGTGATGGATACAATAGAGACTATAGGATACATGATGGTACAAGATGACTCAATATGTAGGGATATTTATGGGAACAAGATAGAGTATAGTGGAGTTGTGGGGTATTTCCACCAGGGAGACCTCCCAAAAGAGTCATCAGGAACACCATCGAGTTGAGCTTTCCTAGGATCGGTGAGTGGATATGTGGTATCCAATTTGCAAAATTGGATATGTGGTATGGTATAATTTTTTTTTCTTGGGAAGAGGCCCAAAACAACAATATTTGGGTAAGTTTTCATTTGGAAATTCTAAGTTTGGTTAGACTTGGTAAAGTAATAAGTATTGATCATACTTGGTGAAGGAAGAGCAAGTGATTAGACCGGGTAAAGGCAGACGCGGTGAGAAAACCTGGTGAAGGTAGAAATATAAAGCAGACTCAGTCAATGTTGGTGCAACGTGGGTGAAACTCAAAGATTGGTCTCTCTTGCTAAGTTGGAGCTTAGTGGTGGGGATTGGTGTCTTCAGTAGATTGGTGTCTATGAATATCCATAAGATATTGGTGTCTCTTTATAATTTGGTTCTTAGTGGTGGGGCTTGGTGTCTACGAATATATGTAAGAGATTGGTGTCACTTGCTAAGTTGGTGCTTAGTGGTGGCGATTGGTGTTTCCAGTAGATTGGTGTCTATGAATATATATAGGATTAGGTTGGTTCCTACCAGGATTTGTATAATTTACGATTGGTGTATCTAGTATATTTGTGCCTACAAATATTTTTAGCAGTAGTTTGATGCTTACAAAGAATTATAAAGAGAAGTTTTGTGATTTTCTTGCAAAAGGGTTTCCATGTAAATATTTTGTTCCATGTTCTATAGTTCATAAATCTCACATGTGATTGTTTTCTTATGGTTGATGAATGTTTGAAAAAAGTAAAAAATTGTCTTCTATTGATTCACCCCCCCTCTCAGTATATGTGTGTGATCAACGATTGGTATCCAAACAGGTTCCTTTGAAAATAGTATAACCACTAGAAAATAGATCTCGGGAGAACACATGATCAGTCAAGAATGCTTCTCCACAAAAAGGGATCCATTTTTTGACCGAACAAACTATTTCTTAGTGTAAGTCATTAATCTATGACCCATATCCATGAGTATTAGTCACAACTGACCAATAATTCTCATGATTTGAATAGTCCACTTAGCACTCATTGCATCGGGTGATGCTCACAGGGGTGAAGAAGTGGGATTGAAACCAACAAAATGTATCGCATAGAATCAATCATCACTTATGGGGCTTGCACCCGGTAACAAGGACTTCCTAGGTAGTCACCCATCCCAAGACGCCTCTAGCTCAAGTGCGCTTAACTATGGAGTTTTCCCCACAATCAAGCCCACTTAGCTTGCTACCCCATTTGCAAAACCTTAGCAAGTATTGTGCCTTATGAAATACCCAGTTAGAGCTCCCTTCACTCTTATTATTTAAGCATATAGTGGCTTCCACAGTGCAAGATATTAGATATTATTTTTGGGATTAACTGCGTAGTGTAAGTCATTAATCTATGACCCATATCCATGAGTATTAGTCACAACTAACCAATAATTCTCATGATTTGAATAGTCCACTTAGCACTCATTGCATTGAGTGATGCTCACAGGGGTAAAGAAGTGGGATTGAAACCAACGAAATGAATCATATAGCATCAATCATCACTTCTAGGGCTTGCACCCAGTAACCAGGACTTCCCAAGTGGTCACCCATCCCAAGACGCCTCTGGCTCAAGCGCACTTAACTATGGAGTTTTCCCCACAATCAAGCCTACTTAGCTTGCTACCCCATTTGCAAAACCTTAGAAAGTATTGTGCCTTATCAACTACCTAGTTAGATCTCCATTCACTCTTATTATTTAAGCATATAGGAGCTTCCGCAGTGCAACATATTAGATATTATTTTCGGGATTAACTACGTAGTGTAAGTCATTAATCTATGACCCATATCCATGAGTATTAGTCACAAATGACCAATAATTCTCATGATTTGAATAGTCCACTTAGCACTCATTGCATCGGGTGATGCTCACAGGGGTGAAGAAGTGGGATTTAAACCAACGAAATGAATCACATAGCATCAATCATCACTTCTAGGGCTTGCACCTGGTAACCAGGACTTCCCAGGTGGTCACCCATCCCAATATGCCTCTGGCTCAAGCGCGCTTAACTGTGGAGTTTTCCCCACAATCAAGCCCACTTAGCTTGCTACCCCATTTGCAAAACCTTAGCAAGTATTGTGCCTTATGAACTACCCAGTTAGAGCTCCCTTCACTCTTATTATTTAATCATATAGGGGCTTCTGCAATGCAAGATATTAGATATTATTTTTAGTATTAACTGCGTAGTGTAAGTCATTAATCTATGACCCACATCCATGAGTATTAGTCACAAATAACCAATAATTCTCATGATTTTAATAGTCCACTTAGCACTCATTACATCAGGTGATGCTCACAGGGGTGAAGAAGTGGGATTGAAACCAACGAAATGAATCGCATAGCATCAATCATCACTTCCGGGGCTTGCACCCGGTAACCAGGACTTCCTAGGTGGTCACCCATCTCAAGACGCCTCTAGCTAAAGAACGCTTAACTGTGGATTTTTCCCCGCAATCAAGCCCACTTATCTTTCTACCCCATTTGCAAAACCTTAGTAAGTATTGTGCCTTATGAACTACCCAGTTAGAGATCCCTTCACTCTTATTATTTAAGCATATAGGGGATTTCGTAGTGCAAGATATTATATATTCTTTTCTGGATTAACTGCATATTGTAAGTGATTAATCTATGACCCATATATTAATGACTTACACTACGCAGTTAATCCCGAAAATAATATCTAATATCTTGCACTGCGAAAGCTGCTATATGCTTAAACTATGTCTTCTAGAGCATAAGGATGAAAACCTATTTAATGGCTCTTGGTTTTGATATTTGAGAATCATTCATGATTGGTTATACAACCCCAACAACTCCACCAATAGATGTGACTAGGAATTAGAATCCTAATGAAAATAATGCAAAATAAATGAATTCCATCTTATGTGGCTTATCAAAATATGAGTTTGCCAAGGTGATGTATTGTAGATCAAAAAAATAAATTTAGGACAAGCTTGAAAATATCCATGAAGGTGATGACAAGGTTAAGAAGTAAAATATCCAAACTCATAGAAGACAATTCAATAGTATGAAAATGAAAGACAAAGAAAATTGTGTAGCCTATCTTATTCATGTGGACGGAATTGTCAACAACATCAGAGGACTTGGGGAAAAGGTTGAAGAATTGATGATTGTACAAAAGGTGTTAAGGTCACTTCCCTTAATACTTGATTCCAGAGTTTCTTCCATTGAATAAATGAAGGATCTTGATTCATTAACAATGGATTAATTGCATGGGATCCTCACTACATATGAAATAAGGAAAAATAAAGAAAATCCATCAAAGAGAGAAACATACTTCAAAGATTAAAAAAAGATAAAGAAAATTAAACACAAATCAAGTGATTTTTCCAGTTGTGAATCAAATGCAAAGGAAGGAAAATTTGTGAAAAAACTAAAAAAGGTATGTGGAAAATACAAAAGGGAATCTTCCCTTTGAAAGCTTTAATTGTGAAAAAGTAGGAAATTTTTCTACTAAATGTACATATGAAAAGGATCAAATTGGGGACAATGAAGAATAACATAATGTAAATAAAGGGATAAAACATCATCAACAAAACAATAACCACAAACATGATAGGCATGAACAGAATAAGAAATCTTATAAGTAGAAGAATAACCTCTACTCAAAAGGGGTTAGTTACTCGTTTCAGGAAAGTAGTGAAAGCAATTTCTATAGTGATAGAAAATAAACTCTCTCTATGGAAATCAAAACGAAGATTGATGAAGACAAAGGGATAGAGATGATGGACTCAAAAGAAGAGGAAAATTCCAAAATAGATGGGGAAGTGAATCTTCAAGAGGAATTGATGTGTTCCTTAAGATAGATAAAGAAGCATAGGAAAACAAATTTGAAACAAAAGGAGAAGCTACAAAAATATGAATAAGAGAATGGTAATTCAAAATCCAAAATGTCAGAAATACTTGAAGAAACAAAAAATACTATCATGAACCTAAAGGTTCAATTATAAGAAGAAATAAGGATGGACAAAGTGGTGACAATTCAATTAAAGAAAGAGGAAGAAAATTGCAAAGATCTATAATCTAAAATTGTTTCCTTAAGAAAGGAACTATAAAAAAAACCATTATGTTAAATAGGAGCTTGAAGTTTGAAAAGAGTAATGAAATATTAGATGATATTATCAATAGTCGAAGTTATGAATGTCTTTTATATAATGTTGTTTTTTCCTCTCTACCTACACGTGGAGTTCCTACAACTAGGGAATTTTTATTTGTTGTAGGAGGAGTTTAGACTCAATTGCTAGAAAAACAATGTATCGTTGATTACATTGAACAGAGTGATGAGTTGCATGTTCCTCACCAGGGATAATTTTAAGGATGGAAATTTATATTAAAATGTATAAGCCTAGGCTAATCATACTAGTCCTTAACATGCAAAATGTAAAATGTTTATCGATAGATTTGTAAAAATATTCAAATTTCTAAGGATTTTATAAAGTTTCTATAACATTTTGACGACTTTTAAGGTAAAGTAATTTATTGTAATGAATTTGGGCGAAGCATTTTTATAAAAAATCAAAATTAACGAATCATTTTTTGGTGAAAACCATGGAAAATTATCCCATTTGTGAAATTTATCCCCTAAAATCATCTATGTTCTTCACATGCTAGAATTTGAGCATGTTGTTATAGATGACATCGTTTTTGATATGTAGGTTTTTTCTACCTTGATCCTACTTCCTCTGATCAACCAACAAAAAAATGTGTGCCATATTATCATCCTCACCATAAAAATTGAAGTAATGTCAATCATGATTTCATATATTTGTATAAGAGACATGAAAGATAGAATTGTGGACCAGTACTAACTATTAGGATAGATTGTGGTTGGATTGATAGATGTTCCTAGAATCATTTGACTAGATGTTTGAGGACCTCATATCATTGTGTATCATTAGTTGTATAATCGTGCAACACACCTCTTACTTACTAATGATTTCCTTGGAAGTAATCGACTGAGGACCAACCCAAAATGAGAGTTAACTAGATTTTTGACTCATTATTCGACTATTGAGTTTCGACTAGGTTGTCCGTCAAATGGAATTTTCAACGAGAAATGTTGTTTCTACTTATTGATCCCTCAAAGGGGGAATACTTAACATTGTTGATATGTGAACCCAATTGATGTCTTCTTGATGACATGATTGTTTCTTGTTGAATCGACTTGGATTTGCTGAGACCGACCGAACCATGTTCGACTATTATTGGAGATGTACTATTGCTTATGTTGGATATAGAGACTGCTTGGATTGACGAAGACTAATTATATTGTGTTGTTGGTGATAGTGTTCAAACTTATTAAGGAGTATTTATTTACCACGTTTTATCATCCTTTGCAGTCAAAACAATCAAGGGAAATGCAATTGGAAGTGATATCCATGTCTTTCAAGACACTAAGTGCTTAAGGGGAAGCACAATTTCATGGGGAGCATCTGTTTTCCATTGATGTCAAAATGGGAGAGTTGCATAAAGGGTGAGAATTATTTCTATTTCTTGGATATTTTCAAACAAGGAGAGAGTCATAGACAGGGGGAGAATTCTTTCTATGCCTGGTGGACTATGTGTTTCATTGCAAGATTTCCATTAATTATTTAATTAATGGACATATCTCTTCATGAATGGTTTTGAAAAGGTATAAAAAGAGAAATTATTGAGATAAAGTGTGTTTGTGAAAAATAAATTTGCAAAGATTGAATATCATTCCAAAATAGAAGAGTTGTGAAATCAGTTTCAAACAGGTAAGTTTGAAATTTTCACTATAACTTCATTTTTGGGACTCTTCAGACTACGAAATTTGTACAGAATAAACAATACATACACCATTACCTTAGGTAAACATTTTATATATTCGTTCTTTGTAATTGTTTATATATGCTCTGTGGAATTTAGAGATCATGAATGCTCTAAAAATCAATTTCAAACAAGTCAATTTTGCATTTTCACTATAACTTCTTTTTGGGACTTGTTGGCAGCCAATTAACATTTTTCCATTGTCTTATAAGCTGCCTACACCAAGGTTTCCAAACATTTATTTTTCGTCGCAATTTTCAAATGGACGACGCTTTTATTCTTTGCGCCTTTTCGCACACCTATCTTCGTATTGTTTTCACGACTGTAAGCGTGAAAACTTAGTCCTTCAAAGTCACATTAGAATCATTGTTTGAACCGTTGTCATCCTTCTGATTGATATGCCCTTTGCGCTTACATCTCACTTATCATTTTACAAATGACAAGATTCTTTGAGCAGTACTCATGCTTCGTATTTATGGTATGACTTGGCTTCATTAAGTGTGTAATTCATTGGTATTTGGATTGGCTTTTTATTTGACCTACTTAACCTTTGATTTCATAAAAAATATGGGTATTTTGTTTAAATCTTTCATACATATCTTTTTAATATAATCCCTATGTTAATGTTTTCATAACTATTGGTTGGTTGATTATATGAATACACATTGGCGCATGGTTAATATTTGATTTTGGTTTCAATTGGAATGATTTATGGTTTATAACTTTGGCACAATGTTGATTGCGCATTGGATTATACACTCACCATTGTTTTCATTGATCGGCCAATTGATATATGGAATAGTGGGTTGAACAGCTATGATAACCGGTGGTTGTGCCTTGGCATAACTATTATGCATGGCAGAAATAACTACACTACCCTCACACACTTTGGCATTAACGCCTGCCTCCTTACCAGGTTACCCCTGTTGATTTTTGAGCAAATTTCTGGGTTTTGAGTCTTGCATATACCTTGTCCAAACCCTACCCAGACCCCATTCCACTGTATGATCTCTCCTAGATCCTGTAGGGCGAATTCAAACCCTCTGGTATTCAGAGTTAGTTTTGGTTTCATTATTGCCAGAGAAGACTGCCCCGTAATTGCCCCCAGAGTCACGTTTTTGCGTGAGCGATTCTGGCAAACGGATTTGAATTAGCTCAAACCGTTGAAAACCCAGAACCTTTTTTATCCCCTTTACCTTCAGTGTGAGCGGTTTCTTCAGAAAGTGAGCCATTACAGAGATCTAGCTCTTGTTTTAGAGGTCATTTTTCAGATTTCCTCAATGGCTGAAGGGAACGTTTTGGTTTGTGTGTTGAAATGTTTTCTCTAGACCTGGGCCACAACATCTCTTTCACTCGCCCAACCATGTGTCTTTGCATCTTGCTGAACCCTGGATTAATCCAAAGGGAATTCAACCAGTCTACCAGCATTTTTTTTTTACATCTACAGGAAAAAGTATTGTGCAGGCTTATCACTTAAATCTCAGGAGCTTACTGCTATATTCTTAACAGTGAGGGTGTATTGCAGTCTTGTTTTGAAATATGATATACATTTTGTGGGTGATTTACATGATACGTTTCAAGTTGAATGTAACAAATGACAAAGATTTGGATAGTTCTCAATATATTATGTGGTGATCTCATGTGCTACACTTGCACTTTTTGTCCATCCAATGACATCCCATATTATTGCAAAACGTTCACACTTCCAGAAGCCGAGGATGTCAACAATGGAAATCATGTTGATGATTCTTGCCATGATGTTGAAGCAAGTCATTGTTCCAAGTACAGTAAAATTAAGGACAGTGAAAATCAATGTGTTATTCCACCAAATGCTTTGGGCTCTCATTACATTGGTCATTCAGAATCTGCTGGTCTACCAGGTGGATCATCATTAGAGTTTGATTCAAGTCACAAAGGTGAAATGAAAGAAGAGAACAACAATATTTTAGGAAGCCTTGGTAATGGATCTGTCTCTGAAATCACTGTAAATGATTATACACAACAATTTGCCGACTTTGAGGATGAAGAAGATGAGAATGGTGGATCTGGCACTCAAATTTTTGCTTATGAAAGTGTGGAGTGCAGTGGTTTTGATTATAACCCTAGTGGAGACTGTGAGCCGTGTTGTTTTATTCAGGTTGACATTTTTGGTTTGGATCACGACAGTAATACAGAGCTTGACAGCCCACCAAATGGGTCAAATATTGAACCGAGTGTGATTACCAAACAAAGGATAGAAATGGAATGTGAGAATGATGTTGATGGATATGGACCAAGATATTTTCAAGAATGCCAGTGTAGGTTTCATGAAGAGGAAACAAAGGCATACACACACAAAAGAGGCACGAAATGACAAGGCAATGTTTGGAAGCAGTGCTGCTTCAAAAGCTTTGTCTTGCAGGTTTTTCAGCTGTGCACATTGGATCCTCCAGGTTTTGGACAGTCGTGGCTACTTTTTGATTGCTTTGAGAGATAGCTTGTGGCCATCCATGGTACTTTTGGCAGAAATTGTTCAAACTTTTATATGGGCAAACCTCTCTTTTAAAGTGTTGTAGGTGGGCAATTAGTGCTATTGCTACCTTCATGAGTGGTGTGATTTCAATCTAATTGTCTTGCTGAAGCTGCTATGGAACTGGTGTATGCTTTGGATCTGGTGGCAAGATTTTTCATCTTTAATTCCCTACACTCAATTCTAGATGGATTTATTGATATGAAAAAAAAAGATGGATGTAGGAGTTTTACCTCTATATGGATGGATTTTTTATATGGGTTGCATTCACACCAAAGATTTATTTGATATTTGTTTTGATTGAAATAAATTCAATTAAGATTTTGTTTGTTCTAAATTAGCATAGCAGTTTTGGTTTGTTGTGATTTAAATGATTTTCTTTGTTTTTAATTAGTAATCAAATATTTGTTTTAATATATTTCTGTTAGTTTTAATTGATTTAAAACAGGTCTATTCTCAAATTAGACCAGCTAGAGAATCAGTTGATTCTGTAGCTAGTCTACAGGATCATATTTTTACCATTTTTTTTAATAAAATATCCATCTAACTTGATGTTTTTGGTCTATTACAGGTCAATTCGAAATTACATTGGATTTGATGAGCAATTGGAGGATATTTGAAATATCTTGCTTTCATTTTCGTTTCCTAGTTTAGTTGATCTTGGGAATATCTTCCCAGATTATGTAAACAGTTTGATATTATCCACAAGGAGGTTTTTACCTTGTGGAAAGACTTATAAATACCTATCATTTTTGTAATAATATCATCCTCATTCGTGGGAGA
>ML776761.1:1429367-1448123 GCA_009831015.1 Picea engelmannii | reverse complement strand
AGCAATAGTAAAACATCCTGTCATCAATCATGACACATCATCATCAAGGTTAAGTGGTTCACCATCATAAAAATCCATATCACTTGTGAGCAAGTGTCCTCAAAGGATAAGTTTTGTCAGTGCGCCAGAGCGGGATGTTACATTGTCATTGTGAAGCCCTTCGAATGGCTCTGCATATTATTTTCCTCAGTAGGGAAGACTATTGACTTGGACGTTGTAACTCATTGGAATGGACAACTTTATCTGTATTTCATAGTAAGTTGTAAGATGCTACTGTGGTTTAAAAAATAGAGTGGATATTCGGAAAATCGTTACAGTGAAAAGAAATATTCGTTTTGTGACTCTTGTTAGAATTTTGAGTTAAATCTTCCCCTTATCATTATTCCTTGGAATCTTTCTAGGTTATCCCCACTCCTGGAGAAGTTGTATCATTCTACTGTTTCATTCTTAATCTCTCTGAACATATCGGCATTCCACCTCTTGAATTAGAGAAATTGCATCTGTATAGTTTTTCGTGTATATATTTCAATTCCTAGGGTTTCATTATTCCTTATTATTGTTGTTCTTTACAGTCCCTCTGTTGATGTATGTCGAGGCCTGATGTTGAATTTTCATGAGACTATGCATGGTTTTTGGTCTGGAGTGGAATGCTCTTACTGTGTATCGCATAATATATTGCATGTTCTATCTTTCTCTTTGTAAATTATGAATCCACGCTTCTGTAATGTTCATTAAACCCTTAGTTGGTATTCACACATATAATGCCTCCTTAATGGTTATTTCATTCTTGTATGGTACATTTAAAGGAATGTGACTTCTGTGTTTTGAACATTTCACTAAACAAAATAACCTATGACATATAATGCTTGAGTTTGAGGAACTTCTTGGATTAATTATATTTCTTACTGTCATTATCGTGGTCTGCATGTAATTTTCTCCATTTGAAATTCAGTAAAAGATTATCTCTGTATTTATCGTTGACTTATAAATACCCTTTGCAAATATATAGTCGGTTTAGGAAGGGTTTAATATCAATTTGTACGTATAGTATTTGTTCTGTTTGTAACGGTTATACTATGCCTTTGGCCTACTCGCACAGTATGTCTTATGCAATTTGTATGTTAAATGTTAGCACTGTTGATTATTTACTTTCGTAAGAAATTGATTATATGATTTGGTACCAACACTAACGATGGGACACTGTTGATGCAAGGGTACCCATTAGGAAGTCATTGGATCACCCTCCCCTTGGTCTGGGACATCTATTAAACCAGAATATGATGAGGAAAGGATGTCGGATCTCCATGTCATAAGTTGAGTGCCACTCTGGAAAAAAAATTGTTTCTATCGTTATCATTATGTTGAAAGTTTCGTTCACTTTAATTTCATATATTTTTCTAATATTCTAAAATGGTAAATCTTTGCACAGATTTCAGCCGTGCAAAATTTCTAGATGTCCGTTCCTATCCTTCGCGCAAAAGGTATTCGGGTTATGTGCCCAGTAACTCTCAGACTTATATTTCACAGTTCTAGGAATGGAGGCCATGGTTCCATTCCAGTTTTATCATTAATAAGTGAGGTTCTGTCCCGATTCCTGTATTGGTTGGTTGAAGAGTAATCCTATTTTTATGTCGATATCTCCATGTTGGAAGAGAATGCAGTAATTGTGCAAGGTTGGACATACTTGGATTTTGGTCTGTTTGGAATTGTATAACCACTTTACAGTTTGATTCACAGGATTATTTCTCTTGTATACTAGTATTTTAAAATACTAGGATTAGCGAATTTAAATCCAATATTAATGGTATTATGGTTCTTTATATTTCCTATATTGTTTATAAGAAGGCATATCAGCCTGTATACTTCCAGAAATACGTTTTCCCAAAATTCTGTTTTGTTACCTTTGTAATTATTGTAATCGGAAAACTTCATTGTAGTCAATAGAAACTATGATTTTCTTTATTCCATATTATCTGAATGATTTATTCCTTGTTAATACAGTTATCATATTTTGAACTTATCAAACTGTGAATATTCATGAAAAAGGGTTTTTGTACTTCTATTTACTGAGTTCATCGGGCGTTTGCCTTTCTAATATTTCATTTCCAGAATCCTGTTTGTATTAAAAGGTTCAATTTGTTTCCTTGAGTTTCTATTTATCTTTCTAGAACTCCTATTACTAGTTATATTGTCGTATTCCATTATGATTTTCCACACATTGGTAATATAGCAGTGTTATTACTCTATATAACTTAATACAGTAATATGCGAGTATAAAATTCATTCATTGGGGTATGTCCTTCATCATTTCCTAAGTCAAGGAAGTAGTAAAAGACTCCTTCGAATTTATTTCTATACTTGTGAAATTACCGGATCTCTAGGATTAGAAAAGGGAATCTATTTGATTTTGTTTATACTAGAAGTATGCTAGTGTATTCACAAATTTTTTATTCTACTCGTAATTAATATATGTATATAACTATATACAAGCAGTCTTATTCAAAGAATAAAAATAAAATTGGTAGGGATTTATCCTACGCCTGTTCCATCAATTCGTATTTTAACTCATAGCAAGAATTTACACAATGTTATACTAGATATATTCTCTTTCAATCAATTTAAATAAAAAATGATTCTTGAATTAGAAAGGAATTCAACAAAAAATAATTCACCCGACAATATATATATATGTATTCTAATAGCCATTAAAGAAGGTATATATCTATAACCAGAAAAGTGTAGATGAACATATCTAAACTAGTTCTCTAGAAAACGAATGGAACAACCACATTCCTCCCAACATTAGAAAGGAACAACCAAATTCACTTGCTCCATTCACCCCCTAGCCTGACCATGAATCCATGAGGGAAAAATCAGAACTCTCCTCAGCAATAGTCCTTCCGCTTCAACAACTTCTCCTTGCCTCACACTCTCAAAACTAGTGTTCATAACAACAAGAGATAAATTTCCTTTTCCCAACATACTAGGTAGCGTCCTGCCTCCTCTCATATGTTATATATGAAAACTCATTTTTGCCTAAGTATTTTTCCCCCTTGGGAATTTTCACATCTTTCCAAATTCCTGATTTTCAGGGGTCGCCAATGGCCAAATTCTGGATTTTCCACTTGTAACAATCATCGATGAGGTAGTTCCAACATGTTCCCCACTCATGGAGTCATGGTCAGCTGATTTTTAACATGGTTGTTCCATTTGTCCATCACCAATAATTATAAATATTTTGTTTCATACAAGTGTCATAGTCAAATAGTTATTTGGGTCAAATCAGATCTCTGCCCAACAATCATAATCATTAATTACAATTAACTAAATTCGAAATTCAGAATTGCCATTAATGGCAAAAATTTTCCAATTTTGAATTTACCAAAAACGAAATAATTTTCCAAAGAAATTTCAAATTCAAAAATAATTTATTTTGGGGGATGTTACATTGTTTTCCCCTTCAATAAAACACTTTCCTTAGTGTTTTTTCCTCTCTTGGAACAATATTGGATGATATTTCTCCAAATATCCCTCCAACTCCCAAGTGGCCTCCTGAGGGCTATAGTGCTTCCATTACACTTTTACCTGGGTGACGACTCTGTTCCAAAGTGTTATTTCTCTCCTTTCCAGAATGCGCAAAGGTTCCTCTTGGAACTCGCCTTCTGGTTCCACCTGCACCATGTTCCAATCAATCATATGAGTAGGGTCATGAACATAATTCTTTAACAACGAAACATGAAATACATTATGAATTTTTAGATTGGCAGGAAGTGCAAGTTGGTATGCTATGGGTCCAATTCGAGGTAATATCTCCAAAGGCACACAAAACCTAGGTGCCAACTTGGAATAGTTCCCTATCTTTAGTGAACTTTTCTAGGATTTGACTTTTAAATAGACGTGGTCTCACACTTGAAATTCCATGTGTCTTCTTTTCTGGTACGCATAACTTTTCTGTATGTCCTGTGCCTCTTTTAAGTTATGTTGTACTTTTCTTACCGTGTTCTCCATTTCCTGGAGCATATCTGGTCCAATGAAGATTATATCAATTGGGTTATCCCAGCTAATTGGAGTCGTACACTTTTTGTCGTACAATACCTCGAAAGGGCTCATTTTAGTCGAAGTTTGGTACCCATTGTTGTATGTAAATTATACCAAGTGCAGGTAGTCTTCCCACTTGCTTGGTTTTGTTCTTACATACATGTGGAACATATATTCTACGATTTGGTTTGTTCATTCATTCTATCCATGTGTTTGTGGATGATAACTCGTGTTGAAATTCAAGTTAGTATTTAACCCTACAAACAATTCTTTCCAAAAAACAGATGTAAATTTTACGTCTCTATCCAAAATCACCATTTTAGGAATACCATGTAGTCTAAAAATTTATTTCATCAATATTTCAGTGATGTTAATGACTTTAAAAGTAGACTTTATAGGAATAAAGTGTGCAAAATTACTAATTTTACCGATTACCACCATAATTGAATCATTTTGCTTCTGAGTTCTAGGCAAACCTGTAATAAAGTCCAGCGATATAGTCTCCCATTTCCATTCCAGAATAGGTAAGGGATGCAACAGGCTGGCTGGATGATGGTGTTTGTCTTTTACCTGCTGAAAATCTTGACACTTAGCTAAGTATTCAGTTGTTTTTTCCTTCATACTGGGCCAATAAAATGACTTTCTTAGTGCTGTTATTATTTTATGGTATCCTGGATGACCAGAATATGGTTTTTTATGAACTTCATCCAAGACTGTTAACTTTAACTCTATCGAATCTTATATGTATAGTCTGTTTTTTAATTGTAGTAGACCATTTTTGTCCATACTTAGATCTTTTTTGTCTGAATTTCCTGTAGTGTTATGTAATTTTGCCACTGTTTGAGTGTAATTTTCATCGTTATTACTTGTAGTCTTTATCCTCTATTCAGGATCTCTTTTGCCCTGTTAATGTTTGTTTCAAACAACCCATGAACTCTTCTGCTTAAATCATCAACTACTTTATTTTCCTTACCCTTGATATATCTTACCTCAAAGTCAAATTCACTCAAGAAGGCTAGCCATCTTGCTTGCCTCGCATTAAGGTCTGGCCGACTAAACAAAAATTTCACACCACTATTGTCAGTCAATAACAAATATTTTCTACCCATTATGTAGTGTCACCACATCTTTAAGGCGTGTATTACAATTGCCAACTCTAAGTCATGAGTGACATAGTTTCGTTAATGTTCATTTAGTTTCCAGGAATCATAACAAATAACATGCCCTTCTTGGGTTAGTATACCACCTAGTCCTTCTTTACTCACATCTACACAGACAGTGAAGTCTTTGTCCAGATCTGCTACCTTTAAAATGGATGCAGTTGTTAGCAATTCCTTTAACTTATTAAAACTATCTTGAAATTTCTGTGACCAGTTAAACTTGGTTCCCTTCTTTTGTAGTGATGTGATAGGATATGCAATTTTGGAAAAACCCTCTATAAATATGCGGTAATATCTGGTGATTCCCATGAATAACCATATGTCTTCTACATCCTTAGGAATCGACCATTCCATGATGGCTCTTATTTTCTCTAGGTCGACTGCAATGCCTTCTGCAGAAATTACATGTCCTAGGTATTGTATTTTCTTCTGATAAAAGTCACATTTATCAAATTTAGCATACAGTTTATGCTTTCTTGAAGTTTACAGAACTATCCTTAAATGATCTTCATGTTCATCCTCTGTTTTAGAAAAAACTAGAATGTCAACAATAAATACTAACACGAACTTGTCCAAGTACTAACTGAAAATACTGTTCTTTAAACACATAAACATGGTTGGCATGTTAGTGAGTCCGAAAGATATAACCAAAAATTTGTAATGTCCATATCTTGTTCGAAAATATGTTTTACTTATGTCCTCATCTTTTATCCTAACCTGGTGATAACCAGATCGTAAATCCAATTTTGAAAAAATCTTTGCCCCACCTACTTGATCGAACAAATCATTTATCCTAGGTAAGGGGTACTTGTTCTTAATATTAATTTTGTTTAATTGTCTATAATCAATGCATAATATTAGAGTGTCATGTTTATTTTTCACAAAGAGGATTGGTTGTCCCCATGGTGAAACACTCTATCTGATATATTCTTTGTCCAATAAATCCTATAGTTGAATTTTTAGTTCTGTCAATTCCGACAAACTCATTCGGTAAGGTGATTTAGAGATAGGGGATGAACCAGGTAGTAGGTCAATAGAAAACTTGATCTCCCTTCTTGGGGGTAATTCAGGTATTTCATCAACAAACACATCTCTGAAATCATACAGAACAACAAAATCCTCCATGTTGGGTTTATTTTCTTTTTCTAACAGGTTTTTTACTTGGATGGCATAAACTTGACAACCCTTTCTCATCCATTTCTTGAATTGCATTGTTGAAATCTGTCTAACTGAGACTGGTTTTTATATTCCTTGTGCTATCCTAACCATATCATTTTCGTCTTTATACTTAAGTGATTTTTTGTAACAATCTATCACTTCTTTATGCTTTTCTAACCAATCCATTCTGATAATTACATCATAAGATCCTAACGGTAGAATGTTCATATTTGTCTTTATGTTTTGATTGCCTAAACTTAACTCATAATCAGAATAAAGTCGACAACTTTTCTTTTTGTTCTTGTTGCTAGTTGTACCAGCCAAGACTTTGTGAGTCTTGTTTTCTTAAGTTTATTTGAATCCACTATAGCGAGAGTGATATAAATTAATGTAGCTCTAGGATAAATTAAAACATAAATTTGAGTGTTATTGATTTTACCTTCACCTTCCACCACAGAGGACTGGTGGTCATCCTTCTGACCATCCACAACTACATTGATCTGATATAAGCTTCCGCCTACATCCCCTCCTATAGAGGCTTCCTGTAAATTGTGAACAGTAATTTTATTGTTGAAATCAAACGTGGACAGTTCCTCCTTAGATGAGGTTCTCCACATTCCTATCATTTTAACGGTTCATGGGGGCTATCCCCAAGCTTCTTTGTTCCCAGATTTATCGGTTTACCACCTCCTTGCGTGTTTAGATTGTTGGAGTGAAAATGTTTCCTTAGAAATATTTTTTTTGCGTTCCGATAAGGAGCTCACCGGTACCCCTTCTTCCGCTAGTTCATTCGGTCTTGTTTCTTGTCTTTCCAAGCCTTGGGAAATTATGTCCGTTGTTTGTATTGGTCGTAACACACTCGGGCTTTCCTGAATAATTCACTCAAGGACTTGATATTATCAAATTCGATTCTGTCCTTGTAGGAATATGGTAAACAACTTAGGAACCATTGGATCTTCACTTTTTCCTCCCAGATATAAGGTATGAACCTTAGTAATTCCAGGAATTTGTTTATTAGATCCTCAATAGCCATTTGACCAAGTCTTAGCTCATAAAATTCTTTGGTTTTTATTTCATAGTAACTTTAAGATAGGAACTGTTTCTTAAAGTATTTATTAAAGTCTGACCATTCCATCTGTTTCTCCTTTAGGCCCTTGGCCAATTTCAAATCTTGCCACCAAATGTTGGCTTTTCCTTTCAGATTATAGATGGTCATTCCGACCTTCATATTGCTAGAATAGTTGTAGATCTAAAAACACTTCTTAATGTATAATAATCATGCTTCAACTTCCTCCCATGTTCTGGATTCCCTATCAAAGGTAGCAGGTTTGATTTTCTTAAATTCTCCCTCAAGGTGATCTACCTGTTTTCTTTCTCTGCCTGTTTTTGTTTTATCTTCAACTGAAGGTGTAACTTCAGATGAGCTATCCACTTTTTCTGCTTCAGGACCAGAATTCTTGGAGGCCCTTTTACTGACCTCTTCTTCATGGTTATCGTCCTTTGGGATTTTATTTGTCACTATACTACGTAGCAGGACTTCATTTATTTCATGTTGTTCCTTCTGTGCCTTCTTGAGTTTCTCATTGTCTTCTTTGAAAACTTGCATCTCAACAATGAGATTC
Organism: Picea engelmannii; assembly: GCA_009831015.1. NCBI lineage: Eukaryota > Viridiplantae > Streptophyta > Pinopsida > Pinales > Pinaceae > Picea > Picea engelmannii. The sequence continues at coordinate 1,440,145 of ML776761.1, read as the reverse complement.
CTCATCATTTCCAGAACTTCAGTAGGTGAGCTTCTGTCACAATTTTGTCTTGGATCTTCAAGAGGTCTTTGTTCAGGATTCCCCTCAAGTATGATTTATGCATCATCATAGGCTGCCATGATTAACACAAAACATAAAAGAGTTTTTTGTTTGTAACAGTAATGGTTTGTTAGTTTTACATAGAAATAAATACGTGCTAAGTAATTAATTTGGCCTTGTTCAAGGTCCAAGGGCTTTAACCTTTGCTCTGATACCATATGTAATGTACCTTAGATTTTCCAAAAAAAAAACATGTATGGGACATTAATATCCAATTTCATTTTATATGTTCGTTAGTAAAAGGAGGTAATCTTCATTCTTGTTATAAATCTTTGTGAGGTAACTTAAGTTCTGCCTACCACATGATGCCATTCCCACACCAGTCTAACTTACTTTGGATAGAAAACTTATATGTATAATTCACCAAAGATTCTACTAATTCCCTTTGGTCTCAAGCCTACTCACCTATATACATACATACATACATACATACATACATACATATATATATATATATATATAGGAGTTTAGAATTAGGACTTATAGTTCTAATCTATCCTTAAACATGAGGTTTATGTGTTTTCACGCAAAACTATTTAATTTGTATTTAAAATAAAATTCACTTACCATATATATAGTCACGGGGTCAGGACTATAGCCCTCAACTGAATATATGTGGCTTAGTGAAAGGCGCTTGGAAAAATTGTATAGTCCAGGTCATTAAATGTGTTCCTTTATGAATTATTTGTGGTTAGTGATATTCCAATCCATTTACCTAAAAGAGTTCGGGTAATGAGATCTCATGTTAATCCTCATTAACTCCAACTTAACTAAAATATTTCCCAACAAAGTCTTCACTTGAATGATATATTAACTGCAAGGAAACAATTGGAGTGAACATGTCGCCATCTAGTCATGTCAGGAAGAGGCTAAAATAACTAAGCGATTTTCTTTTCAAAGGAAGAATGGCTTACTTGTCAGAAAGGAGTTAAAGTTCTGCACTAGCCATTAATGGAGGTCATGTGTGTGTGAGTTTCAATGTCTTTCACCTGACCCTTCCTCCAATCCAATCATGCCAACTCGACCCCATCACATGGCCAGACCAACCTTTGTACTTTCAACATTAAATTAGCATAGTAAGAGATTCTCTTAGGCTTAAGTGAGTTTCCTTTTGTCATTGTGAAGGCCTCTGAATGGATCTGCATATTATTTTCCTTTTCAGGGGAGAATGTCAACTTGGAGCTCGCTACCTGGTGGAATGAACAACATTATCCATCTTTCCTGGTAAGTTGTAAGATGCTACTGTGGTTTAAATAATAGACTGGATCTTTGGAAAATCATTACAGTGAAAATAAATATTCGTTCTGTGACTATTGTTATAATTTTACATTAAATCTTCCCCTTATCATTATTCCTTGCAATATTTATGGGTTATCCCCACTCCTGGAGAATTTGTATCATTCGATCATTTCATTCTTAATCTCTCTGAAGATCTTGGAATTCCACCTCTTGACTTAGAGAAATTGCATCTGTATAGTGTTTCGTGTATACATTTCAATTTCTAGGGTTTCTTTATTCCCTATTATCATTTTTCTTTATAGTCCCTTTGTTGATGTATGTCGAGGCCTGATGTTGAATTTTCGTGAGACTATGAGGGGTTTTTGGTCAGGAGTGGAATGCTCTTACTGTGTATAGAATAATACATTGCATGTTCTATCTTTCTCTTTGTAAAGGATGAATCCACCCTTCTGTAATGTTCATTAAACCCTTAGCTGGTATTCACGCATATAATTCCTCCTTAATGGTTATTTCATTCTTGTCTGGTATAGTTAAAGGAATGCGACTTCTGTGTTTTGAACATTTCAATAAACAAAATACCCTATGGAATATAATGTTTGAGTTTGCGGAACTTCTTGGATTAATTATATTTCTTACTATCATTATCATGGTCTGCATGTAATTTACTCCATTTGAAATTCAACAAAAGATTAACTATGTATTTATCATTGACTTATAAATACCCTTTGCAAATAGATAGTCAGTTCAGGAAGGTTTTAATCTCAATCCTTACGTATAGCGTTTGTTCTTTCTATAACGTTTATACTATGCCTTCGGCCTACTCGCACAATATGTCTTATGCAATTTGTATGTTATATGTTAGCACTGTTGATTATTTCCTTTCATAAGCAATTGATTATATGATTTGGCACCAACACTAATGATGGGACCCTGTTTATGCGAGGGTACCCATCAGGAATTCCTTGGACCACCCTCACTTCGGCCTGGGACGTCTATCAAGCCAGAATGTGATGAGGAAAGACATCGGGTCTCCATGTCATAAGTTGAGTGCCACTCTGGAAAAAACAACTATTACTATCGTTATCATTATGTTGAAAGTTTTGTTCACTTTACTTTCATATATTTTTCTAATATTCTAAAATGGTAAATCTTTGCACATATTTCGACCACGCAAAATTTTCGGATGCTGATTCTTATCCTTTGTGCAAAAGTTATTTGGGTTCTGTGCCCAGTAAATCTCAAACTTAGCTTTCACAGTTCTAGGAATGAAGGCCAAAGTTACATTCCAGTTTTATCATTAATAAGTTAAGTTTTGTCCCGATTCATGTATCGGTTGGTTGAAGAGTAATCCTATTTTTATGTCGATATTTCCCTATTGGTTAAGAATACAGTGATTGTGTAAGGTTGGACATACTTGAATTTTTGGTCAGTTTGGAATTGTATAACCACTTTACAGTTTAATTCAAAGGATTCTTTCTCTTGTATACTTGTATTTGAAAATAATAGGGATATCAAATTTAAATCCAATCTTAATGGTATCATTGTTCTTTATATTGCCTATATTGTTTATAAAGGAGGCATATCAGCCTGTATACTTCTAGAAATACGTTTTCCCAAAATTCTATTTTATTACCTTTGTAATCATTGTAGTCAATAGAAACTATCATTTTATTTATTCCATATTATCTCAATGATTTATTCCTCGTTAATACAGTTATCATATTTCGAAATTATCAAACTGTGAATATTCATGAAAAAGGGTTTTCGTACTTCTATTTACTGAGTTCATCGGACATTCGGCTTTCTAATATTTCATTCTAGAATCTTGTTTGTATTAAAAGGTTCAATTTGTTTCCTTGAGTTTCTATTTATCTTTCCATAACTCCTATTACTAGTTATAATGTCAGCTTCCATTATATTTTTCCCTGCATTGGTAATATAGCAGTGTTATTACTCTGTATAACTTAATACAATAATATGCGAGTATAAAATTATTTTCTTTTGCTATGTCCTTCATCATTTCGTAAGTCAAGGAAGTATTAAAAGACTCCTTCGAATTTATTTCTATACTTATGAAATTACCGTATCTCTAAGATTCGAAAAGGGAATCGGTCTGATTTTGTTTATACTAGAAGTATGTTGGTGTATTCACAAATTTCTGATTCTACTCATAATTAATATATGTATATAACTATATGCATGCAGACTTATTCAAAGCATAAAATTAAAACTGGTAGGCGTTTATCCTATGCTTGTTCCATCCATTGGTATTTTAACTCATAGGAAGAATTCACACAACGTTATACTAGATATACTCTCTTTCAAACAACTTAAATAAAAAATGATTCTTGAATTAGAAAGGACTTCAGCAGAAAATAATTCACCCAACAATATATATATATATGTATTCTAATAGCCATTAAATAAAGAGGTATATCTATAACCAAAAAAGAGTAGATGAACATATATAAACTAGTTCATTGAAAAACAGATGGAACAACCATGTTCCTCCCAACCTTAGAATGGAACAGTCAAAGTCACTTGCTCCATTAACCCCCTAGCCTGACCATGAATCCATGAGGGAAAACTCAAAACTCTCCGCAACAATAGTCCTTCCACTTCAACAACTTCTCCTTGCTTCACACTCTGAAAACCAGTTTTCATAACAACAAGAGATAAATTAACTTTTTCCAAAATACTAGGCAGCGTCCTGCCTCCTCTCATATGCTATATATGCAAAGTCATTTTTTCCTAGGTCTTTTTCCCCCTTGGGAATTTTCGCATCTTTCCAAATCCCTTATTTCCAGGGGCTGCCAATGGCCAAATTATGGATTTTCCACTTGTAACAATCAGCCCTGAGGTAGTTCCAACATGTTCCCCACTCATGGAGTCATGGTCAGCTGATTTTTAACATGGTTGTTCCATTTGTCGATCAACAATAATTATAAATATTTTGTTTCATTCAAGTGTCATAGTCAAATAGTTAGTTGGGTCAAATCAAATCTTTTCCCAACATTCATAATCATTAATTACAATTAACTAAATCTGAAATTCTAAATTTCCATAAATGGCAAAAAATTTCCAATTTCGAATTTACCAAAAACAGAATAATTTTCCTAAGAAATTTCAAATTCAAAAATAATTTATTTTTGGGGATGTTACACACTTCAAAGGTTACCATCATGAACCATCACGTCCTTTGAGGGTATTGTGCCCCTTCATGAACCCATGTCCAAATGAATTAGTGTGCCCCTTCACGGACTTGGTTACCCAAACAAACCCATGCACTCGTCAACCATCGTGCCCATTGAGACAGACACACCCAACCTTGGTGTGCCCCCGATGTTGACATGCACCAATATATTGGTTGCTTCACACTTAGTCAAGCCCCTTGTCATGTTCACATTCCCAAGACCTCCAATTTCCCAACTTGGGTTCCATAGAGATCATAAGTTACATCTCCTTGAAGACTTGGGCGAAGGTCCCTGTGCCCATCTAGATAAATACCTAACCTACCAAGTCCAACCTTGAAATCTCATGGACATGTGGCACCATAGTGTTTCTCCCATGGAATCTTGGCTGAACCAAGGATACTTCACCCAGTCTGTATGCCTATTCACCTAGAGAATACACATACTTTGTGCTAGGCTACAAACGATTCACATATTTACTCTATGCTACTCATTTGTATACTTAGACATTTGTTAACTTAGTTTAAAACTTGGTCAATTTAGAATACAACTAAAAATAAATGAAACAAAGGATAAAACTATAGTGTGGTTGGAACCAACAATTACTAATACTCAACTTCGTTTATTTATATTGCAAAACATAAAGAAATATTTATAAAGAGGGAACTATTATCCCAGATACATAGAAGGAAGAGTCTCATGACTCTGCCTCATACACCAAAATTATCCAAACATGTGGTTTTGTCACACCAAGACTTACCCCTTGTCATTTCTCCTTGCCTCAGCCTAAGGTGCACACCAATAGTGCACCTAGCCTCAAATCTCCATGTCTCTTTCCTTCACTTCTTCTTCCATGATATAATTTGGTGGTGTTCACTTTCTTTTATATGGAATCCAACAAAGATGATTTTAGGGGATAAATTTTTCTCATGGGATAATTTTAGAACTATTTTCCCAAAACAATATTCGCTATTCTAAAAATTATTCACCCAAATTCTATAGGATACAATTATTTTACCTCAAAAATAGCCAAAATTTTATACAAACTATACAAAATCCTTTTGAATAGTTTTACAAAAATATCACCAAACATTTTAAAGTTTGCATATGAAGGATTAGTAAGATTTGCTAAGGTTTCTACATTTAAAAATAAATTTCCATCCTTAAAAGCATCCCTGGAGTCCAAGAGTCACTTGTGAAAAACATCATCACACTCAACCAACCGTCATGCCACTTTGTGGACCCAGTGTGCCCAACTAAGTCTGCAATCCCATCAACCGACAGGTATCCTAGACTAGAGCACCACATCCTTGGGTGTGTGCCCCTTTCCTTATTCACTTTCCTTCTATTAATCATCACGACTCTCCATGGGTGTGCTAATGGGATCATTCAACCTCTCTAGTGAACTAATATCTCTCCCAAATGTTCTCCTCATCGCATTTCTCCTTTCACTGGAAAAAATAGTCATGCACTTGTCCTCTTCCATGTCCCAAGATGCGATTTGGAAAAATATTCTCTACCTCCAACTATGGCTTATCTGCAACCGTGGTCAATGCCTTGGATGGCTCAACTCAACTTTGGTCATCTAAATACCTCTGGAATGACTTCAACCATCGAACATGGAAGAGAATATGAATGTGTCACATGTGGAATGGTAACTCCAATATATAGGTGACATTTCCAATATTCTCAATAACTTTGAACGATCCCTTATACATCCACATGAGAGATGGAAAAATCCCTTTTAGGGCTATGAACTGATCAATGCTTAGCTTGAGTAGAACCGACTCTCCTACTTGGAATTTTTTGTCATGTTGGTTGCGATATTCCCACTGCTTCATTCTATCTACAACATTAGTCAAGTGTGGGCGATATTTCTCCAACTAATCATGCCAGCTCTTCACAAAATCCAAGACTGATGGATTCATCCCATAATATCCTTGCATACCAAAATGAGGAGTTGTTGTTTGTTCTCCATTCATCAACTCAAATGGAATGTATATCATCATTGAACTCTTCTACAGGTTGTAGATGAACTAGGAGACATCCAACAATTCAGACCAATTCATTTGATCTACTGGTACATAGTGCCACAAGTAGTCTTGTAGAAGTGAATTTATTCATCTAGTATACTCATCTATTTATGAATCGTAGGATGAATTATTCAACAACTTTGTCCCCACAAGCTTGAAAAATATTTTCCAAAACTTACTCGCGAACCTTACATCCTTGTCCAACACAATTTTCAATAGAATACCCCAATACTTCACTATGTTCTTGAAAATAACTTTGTAACTTCTTTGGCACTAAAAGTAATCTTTATTACAATGAAGACATCATGCTTGGAGAATAAATCCACCATGACCAAAATTCTATTGTATCCTTACACCATCAGAAGTTGTGTGATGATGTCCATTGAGACACTCATTCACAGTCTCTCCAGAATCAGTAAAGGTTGCAAAGTCCATGCTCTCATTTTCATGTATGTTTTATCATGCTCACATATAAAGAAAGCATCAGAATACTCCTCCACATCCTTATTCATACTCTCCCAAAATTATCCTCGCTCAAACCATAGGATCTTCACTCAGTGAACCCATGACATAACACCTGCCTTCATGGGGAATTAAAGAATACCCCCAATTTCACTAGATATTGATAAATACCTTCCAAAATCCTTTTTTTGAACCCCCCTCCCAATACATATTTCTGATAAAATGAACCCCTATTTTAGCTAGCTATCCCTTTTTATACCCCCTAATACATATAAATCCCTTGAGACCGCACATCCCCCCCCAATACCTAAAATATATTGACCTTTATTTTCATAATTAAAAAACCTCGTTGATGAATGAAAATTATAAGATATTGGTCAACAAGGTAAATTGCCTGTGGCTCCAACAACACCATCATTCTCCATTTTCTTCGGTGGACAACTGATGGAAATTCGTGAAATTCCTTCATGATTTACCTATTAAGGTTGGATGACTTATGAACATATAATAGGTCCCTAAAGTAGAATAGTCCATCATGTAGCAAAAAATTATGTGTTTTTCACTCCTTCACCTACTCATGATGTTCTTCATTGTGTGATCATTCTCTAACCCTTGCTTGATTTATTCATGCAACTCTTCCAAGACATGAATCTGTTTGCCCCTTGATGTAGGAAACTCGTCTTCCTCCTCTAGGATAGTGATTTGTGCCTTTATTCTCAAGGAATCCACGACAATGTTCAACCTTACCGACCTATACTCAATGGTCATGTCAAACTATGGGAGGAATTCTTGCCACCTTTCCTTCTTGGGTAATAACTTCAGTTATGTCATGAAGTAACTTGTTGCAATGTTGTTTGTCTTCATGAAAAATGAGTTTCCCGACATGTAGTGTCTACAAGTATGTAAACAATGTACCACTGCAATCATCTCCTTCTCATGAACGTGGTATCTTCATTGGCAATCTTGGATATTTTCTCTCTCAAATGAAACTATATGTACTTCATGTGTTAAAACCCCTCGAATGGAAAAATATGATGCATCCTTCTGCACTTCAAACAATTGGTCAAAGTCCGGTAGATTCAACATGAGAGTGGTGACAATTTTTTGGTTTAGATATTAAAAGGAAGACTTGCTCCTCTCTATCTACTTCCAAGACTTTTCCTTTTTCAATAAGTCAGTCAATGCTGCAACAATATTGGAGTATCCATATACAAACTTGCTATAGTAGTTGGCTATTTGAAGGAAGACTCTCACTCATGAACTGTCTATGAATATTCCCAATATTATATTGTATTGACCTTCACAGGGTCCATGAAAATTCATCCTTATCCAATCCAATTCCCCAAGAATAATATCTCAACCTAGCCAATGAGACACTTGGACTTCTTCAAGAATAATTTGTTCTATCGCATTGCCTCAAAGACCTATGCCAACTTATTCTTGTGCTCCTTCATAGTTTAACTATACACTACGATGTCATTCAAATACACCACAATGAACTTGTACAAAAATGGCCAAAACACATCATTAATCAATTTGGAAAACATTTCAAGGGGATTGCATAACCCAAAAGGAATCACTAGGAACTCATAGCTCCCATACCTTGCCACCACTATTGTCTTCGCTTCATATCATTCTACAATTTGCACTTGATAATACCCATGTAAAAAGTCAAGCGTTGAAAAGACCGTTGCCTTTTCCAACTTGTCAAAGTAATAAAAAACTAAAGGAAATGGATATCAATTATTCATAGTTTATTTGTTCAACGTTCAATAGTCCAAACACATCCTCAACTTTGAAGTGTATTTATTATTTTGAAAGAGAATTAGGGATCCATATGGGGATCTATATGGATGAATGGATCCAACATCAATCAATTATACCAACTATATCTTCAAATCATTCCCCCAAAATTGGTAAGGAGCTCTTTTCGGTGGCTGAATCCCAGGATCTAGCTCTATATGATGGTTAACAATGTGTCTCTATGGGAGAAAGTTTTGCAAGTCATCTAGATTTTTTTCTGGAAAATAACCCAAAAATTCAGTGATATCCAATGGAACAAGAATCCCCACTCCATCCTATTGAACTTCTCCAATTGTTTTTTTGTAAAATTATGAGTCATTCCCCCTTGTTTCTCTCTTCAGACTCAATGTAGACACAAGATGCATCTTTCCACTAGAATGTCGGGTGGTTTTGAGAACAACCCAAACCTTTTGTTCACCAGGTATAACCATCTTTTCCATCCATGGAATGAGGACCGAACTCATCCTCCTTAAGAATTCTTTCCTAAGAATCACCTGAAATTCATCGATAGGCATCACCGTGAAATTATCCCAACCTTGTGACTTATCAAGTAGATTGTGAGATGAGGAGACAATGTGGATTGTTTCCTTTTCTTTAGAGTTTACTACCTTCATTACAACTTTGCATGGGGATTGTAATATCCCCTTCCAATTGACATGAACATGAGGACTAAGTATCCTAGTTGTTCCCCCTGGGATATAGTCTCACAAAAAGGGGGAACACGGAGGAAAAAGTATGCCACTAAAGTATTAAAGTGAAATTATTAAAGTTACCTTGGAAGAAAAGGAAATAAATATGAATTGGGTAATGTAAAGAAAAAAAGGAAATAAACCTTAGAGGCTAATTAAATAATGTAAGTGGAAAATAGATTATGGAGGTATAAAGGAAAAAGAATGGTGCCTCACTTGGAACTTTTAGGTCATTTTTACATTTTCATCTGTGATCTAGAGAGCTTGGGCGTTTGAGGGTTTTGTATTACTAAACCCTAAATATCAACAAGGGAGTTAAAGATTCTTCTCTTCCTGATCCAAGATTTGCCAACGTGGTGAGAGATTCCACACTCATTATTCTATCAGTTGAGTTTTAGTTCTATTTTTCTTCAACTTGTTCTTTTGGAGACAAGGGTGAAACATCAAGGGAATTTCTACAGAAATGGGTGCATTGTCTAGGGAAGAAGAGTTTGTTGGGGCTGTTGGAAATACTAAAACAACTGAGAGGGGGGGGGTGAATCATTTGTATGTGAGATTAAACAATTTTAAGTCTGTTAAAACATTATTAATCTTTCTTCATGTGGTCATCAACAATATACATCATATGGACAGTAAAAGTAAAGACCATCAGTCACACATAAAGTACACACAGAGACATATTTTCACGAGGAAACCCATAAAGGGAGAAAACCTCTTCTTATTTGAAATGATAGGCAGTCTTTTTCAGTTCTGTACATCATTTACAATTGAGCACCAACTCAATGTGAGGCTGCTACCTCTGTTTTAGAAGATGCAACTCGTTTGAGAGCACCAACTCTCTGGTTTCTCTAGCACCCACTAGAGGGAAGCACCAACTCCCTGAATATTCCAGCACCAACTTCCTGAATGTTCCAGCACCAACTTAATGGAAGCACCAACTTCCAGTTACACAGGATCCAAGCTGTATAATGTAAATTCTAACCTTGTACAATATCTACTGCAAACTGATATTCAGAAAAGAACAGAAAAGATACAATGGCAAATACAAACATTACACAGAGATTTTTCACCTGGAAACCCAAACCGAGAAAACCAACATATATTATATTCATACATATATTGTGTTACATTGTTTACAATACAATATACATATAGGAGCCATCGGCATCCAAAACCCTAACCCAATGACCTGGATTAGTCCAAAACCCTAATTCCTTAACCGGAAATAGAAAACCATCGGCAAAAAACCATGTGCCGAAAAC
>ML776761.1:1402719-1417291 GCA_009831015.1 Picea engelmannii | reverse complement strand
TTCTTTGAAATGATAGGCAGTCTTTTTCAGTTCTGTACATCATTTACAATTGAGCACCAACTCAATGTGAGGCTGCTACCTATGTTTTACAAGCTGCAACTTGTTTGAGAGCACCAACTCTCTGGTTTCTCTAGCACCCACTAAAGGGAAGCACCAACTCCCTGAATATTCTAGCACCAACTGGATGGAAGCACCAACTTCCTGAATGTTCCAGCACCAACTGGATGGAAGCACCAACTTCCAATTACACAGGCTCCAACCTGTATAACAAAGAACACTTGTTCTCCCTAGCACCACCCTGCCACCCTGGTTTCTCTGGCTGCAACCATATGGAAGCTACAACTTCCTGTGTTCAAGCTCCCACTTGAACCTCTGAGGACAACAGTCCTCCCGAGCACCTCCCAATCTCCCTAGAATATTAAAATAATGAATACACAGACAATTTCCCAGATAAATCAATTCTTACCTTCCTTTCTCTGTTCTGTAAGTCTGATCTGTTCTTCTATTCTACTGTTCATTTTCTCTTGCTCTGCTATTCTACCAGGCGTTCCATTTCACTCTGCACATCTGCTTCCTTTCCTACCATGCATCCTCTTCTGTATACTTTCTTACTGTTTCACTCCTTTCCTCATCAGAACAGCTAACCGAACACAGTCTGTTTCGTCTTCTTTTATACACACGGGAACAACGTTTCAACTTCCCAACTCCTTGGGCAAAATGACGACAACTGTCCAGCCAACCGAAACGCCAACTGATCGACAACTAATTTGCAATCATGAGTCTGTTTTACTAACGGATTTGTAACTGAAAGTGTTAAGTGTGTGTGGAAGAAGAGTAACCCTCCGATCAATTCAAACTTTATCTGCACCGTTGGATAATCTATATTATTCTTTCCTTTTAAATCTGGTTTCGGCACTTTCAGTGTCGAGATGCACATGTACTTGGAACCCCCGATTCTCTGATCCCCAATGTGCTCCTTTCCAGAAATTTAGCCCCTTTCGGCTACACAATGGTCCATGTGACCTTCTATCACATGACCACCACCATACCTCTCGTCGGGGTTTCATCTACGGTCCTGATCATTTCTGGATCTGACGGTCCAGATTCACTCACGATTTTGCATATCGCGAAATCAATATTCTCGTTGCATTGTGTTCTTTGCCTCATGAATTCGCGATCCCTGAAACTCCGATACGGGCTGTGATCAACGGTCCTGATCAACACTTGATCCTATGGCTCAAATGATTTTGTGATTTCGTATATCATGAAATTGACATTCTTGATGCAATGAGTTCTTTGCCTCTCGAATTCGCGATCCGTGAAACTCCGATACAGACTTGAATCAACGGTCCAGATGTGATCTTTATTCAGCGGCTGCGATTAAATTGCGAAATCGTTCATCACGAAATCGACATTCTTGATGTCAAGTGACTTTGTCATTTCAAAGTCCCGATCCCCGACGACTCTCCATTGACTGGAATCAACGGTTCATATTTAACCTTAATCTGACGGCTCAGATTACATCACGATATCGCATATCGCGAAATCGACATTCCTTATGTCAAGTGACTTTGTCATTTCAAAGTCTCGATCCCCGATTCTCTGCTGACATCACACGTGGTTTGACACGTGTTAAATACTACCACGTGTCACTCTGATTCGTGAGTTACATGTGCCTAAAGTGTTGAATCTGCCTGACACGTGTCATTACCTGGTTATGCCACGTGTCCCTAGCTGACGTGGTCTGCTATCGTGAGTTGGATCGATGGTCTAGATCACATGTTGATATGATGGTTTAGGTTCAGTCGAGATTTCTTTCATCGCAATTTCGGGGTTTCTGTGTAATTGTTCACGGGAGTCGTGAAACTCTGATTCTCGATTAGCCGATGAAGCCCTCCTGTCGAGATTCTCCCGGTGGTGCTCGATCGCTGCCATGCGTCCACACGAATGGACAGTCCAAATACCGTCAGGATTTCGTGACTACTGATGTCCCAATGCACACGACCTCGAGAACTATGATTTCTCGATGGTCGATATCCCGATGCATGTCGGGACTTCTCTCCTCTTGATCATGGGGACTTATCCTCTGTGCAACTTCCGCAGATCCAACGACTGTCGGCAACCCTACACCAAATCCAATGGCTCTCGCTGCGTTTGATTATTCACTTCTTTCGATCATTCACCTCTCTGAACTTGTCTTTTATTTGCCTGTCATCTTCATTGTTGCCATCAATGACAAGCATTCGTTGTCTGTTAACTGAATTTTCCAACATGAGTACCTTGGATCTGGAGGAGAACTCACCTATGAGGTGTTTTCCATCACCTTGGTTCCATTTCTCATCCATTTTGGATAGTTTTTCCATTCATATTTATTTATTATTGTACCTAGGTCAATTTATGAAGGAGGGTGCATTGGTCCTTAGTGATATAATGAGTTGGTGGGCCAAATATTTTTCTACAACTGAGGGATATCATAATATGTGTTTGGAATCACTATACCTACATTTTGGCATCTGTTTCCAGGGGTTCGAAGGCTAGAATAAGTAGGGCTAATTTTCCTAGAGGGTTTCCATCCAAATAGCGGCACAACTCAAACATATCAACCACTTTGGTTATAGAAGGGAAATAAATCGATCTTCCTAATACATTCATGCAGTTGTTGTAATTTTGGAGAGACATATATCACTATTATTATAGTACCTTGGATCTTTCTTTAGCCACATACAATATTGAAACATCTCTATTCCATATCTATCCATCTCTTGTACTGAGGTTAGCTTAATATTTAAATAAACTGTAGATATGAGTTTTAGGGCTATTCTATTGTTGTTTCTATGCATTCTATTGTTATTTAACTTCATACTATCATTGCAAACCAATTTTGCAACCACACTTAACAAAAAAACCCAAAACACAAGATCAAACTACAGGTGTGAATTGTTTGACAAAATCTCTCAACTAGAAAAGTTGAAAACAAAAACAAATTGCATAGATCCCTCTGGGGGATCTTATAGTGGTATCAGAGCAAGATCCCTTTCCATCCTGTGAGTTAATTGATTAATATGAGGGGATAAGGAGGACATCCCTTCCCAAATATATCAGAAGGGGAAGAGATATAAGGAAGCATGGGAGAGATACATGAAACATGGGATAGAAATGATAAAGAAATATGGGTGAAAATGGCTTAAGAAATAAAAATTTATGTTGAAAGGACACAATTTAACTTACACCATCATATACAAGAGATGCACAACCAATTTTCAAAGGCAACAGTGGAACCGAAGATATATTTTACAATTTGTCGGAGTGGACATGATAAAATGATAGAAATACTGGAGGACCATCATAAGAAACATGATATCCTTGCTCACTTCTTGATGGAGAAAAGGTGTGGAAAGGAGCCATCACATTATGGAGGGAATAATGGAGTCATTGGATCTCATGGGGAAACAGGCCATGATGAGGAATCTAGGCACTAGGAACAAACATAAGGGCATAGCTTATATAGGGGAATACCTAACCATTCCCACATGGCTAGAAGGACCACATATTTAGTTGGGGTAGTTTCCATAAATAAGGTCAGGCATAGACCCCCAGTTATTTAGAGGGGAAAGGAAACACGATTGGTAGAAAAGGGAAAAGGGAATTTTGATGAAGCTACCATGAGGGAGTTAAGAAGGAAGCAGTTGTGCTTCACTTGCAAATAATCATGGCATCATCATCACCGATGCATGGGAAAGCGAAAAATTTATTATATAGAAGTGGTTTCTAATGGTGAAGACGAAGGAGGTGAGGAAGATATGGGAGCCATTCATGAATTAGAGGTTAATTAGAAATAATAAGAGAAGGTCACATATGAGAAGTAGGTGGAGGATCCCAAGAACTATCCAACATGAATTAAAAAGTATATCATTGCGTCCATTAATGGAGTGCCAAAATTAAATAATTTTCAGAAGAAGGGAGTTGAGCAAGGATATCGAGTGAACGTAATAGTTGATGGAGGAGATTATGATAAATTCATTTAAATTGCTATGGTATAAAGGAGACACATCCCTACGATGTATTTTTAGGGGTGTTTAGTGGAGGTAGTAGGAGGGTGCACTATGGATTGTGATAGGTATATTCCGCAGATGAGTTTGGACTTGGGAAGGTACAATTTGACACAAGACTTCTATGTAGTATATATACCAAATACAAAAATCATATTGGGAGTGCAATGGATTATCTCTTTGGGACCAATCATGACAAATTAAAAAAACATGGAGATGTCTTTCAACTCAGAATATGGAAAAAGGATCATGCTTAAGGGGATGACAGGGGATGCACCCAAGGTGGTGATAGATAAATGTATGGAAGAAATATATAGGCGTGAGCATGTAACTTATGCAGCAAAGTGTCTTGTCATGAACATGGACCATGAGGGAAATGAGTAGTACTCTCCGGATATACAAAATATACTTCAAAAGAATGATAAGGTATTTGGGAATATTCCTCTAGGGTAACTAATAGATATGGGATTTGATCATCAAAGAATTGTAAGAGGGGGAAAAGTTGTTCATCACAACACCATATAGGCATCAAAAGAAGCATAAGGATAATATTGGGTGTGCCATAAAGGAATTGTTATATATGGGGCATATTAGTCCAAGTTAAAACCCCTTTACATCATTAGTATTATTGGTAAAAAAGAAGGATGGTTCCATGTGTATGTGCATTGATTATCGGGCATTAAACAAAAAGACCATCAAGAACTGGTATCCTATCCCAAGAATTAACGAACTCTTGGATTGACTTCATGGGACTTGTACTTCACAAAAATTTATTTACTCTTAGGATATCATCATATTAAGATGATGGATCAAAATATACATAAAGCAATTTTCACATGCCACTATGGACACTATGAGTTCCTAGTTATTCCCTTTGGGATAACTAATGCACCAACCACTTTTTAGTCATGCATGAACCATGTTTTCATGAAACAATTAGGGAAATACTTATTGGTTTTCTTTGATGGCTTGCTAATATATAAAAAGACTTGGGAGGAGCATCTCAAGAATTTGGATGAGATCTTGGGGATCATGGGATACTAATCACTATATGATAAGGAATCCAAGTGTGAATTTGGGTTAACAAAAGTATTGTATATAGTCCACATTATTGGACCCAAGGGAGTACAGGTGCACAAGGAAAAGATATAGGCCATACTGGATTGGCCCACACCCAAGAAAATTATAGAACTATAGGGATTTCTTGTTATTTTCTACTATTATAGAAGATTTGTTAGAGGCTTCTCCGAACTATGCACACCTCTAATTGATTTAACCAGAAAGAGAGAGTTCAAGTGGTACATGGAAGCACAAAAAAGATTTCAGAAAACAAATAAGGTAATGAGGACATTCCTTGTCTTGGCACTACCTGATTCCAAGAAAACATTTTTTCTTGAATGTGATGCATCGAGTGAGGGCATCGATGATGTACTCATGCAAAATAGGCATTTCATTTCTTATGAGAGTAGAAACATTAGAGGACCCAAGTTGATATATACCATTTATGATAAGGAGATGTTATCAATCATAAATGTGCTAGCTAAGTTCAAAAAGTATTTGGTGGGGGATAAATTTGTGGTCAGGACTGATCATAATAGCTTAAAATATTTCTTAGAGCACAAGAATGTCAATGAGTGTCAAAAAAATGGGTGATCAAATTTCAGGCATATGATTTTGACATTGAGTTCATGAAGGGAAATAATAATGTGGTGGAAGATGCACTCTCCAGAAGACCCTCACTATCTTCATTATACATCATTTCAATTGATTGGAAGTCACATTTATTAGTGGAGTACTGAAAGAGTAATTTTTCATGTGAGTTAATGGATGGAGAGATTCAGGATGACAGGTTCAGGGATGGGATGATCTTATATATTACAAAGGAAGGATTGTTTTAGTCCCAGGGTCAAAGTTGAAAGGAAATATCCTTAGGGAGTGGGTGAATTCATGAAGGTGGGTAACACTTTCGTGACAATCAGGTCTCCAAAATTCTGAAAAACATTTTTTTAGCTGAACTTATTTTTTTTCGGTCGAAAGTACTATTTTTTTGGCCGAAAACTCTTTCAAACGATCCTTATAATGTCAAATCAAACAACACCCTGACGATGCCCTCAATTTTCATGTACAATTTTAGCCGGACGCATATTTTGCATTCGGTAACATCTTTTCAGCCGAAAG
This sequence comes from Picea engelmannii, assembly GCA_009831015.1. Lineage (NCBI taxonomy): Eukaryota > Viridiplantae > Streptophyta > Pinopsida > Pinales > Pinaceae > Picea > Picea engelmannii. The sequence continues at coordinate 1,411,064 of ML776761.1, read as the reverse complement.
ATATTCTAGCCAAAATAATGTTTCGTTCTAACTATCTTTCGGCCGAAAGATTATTTCGGCCAAAAAAACATTTCAGCCGAAAGATTAGTTCCGTTGAAAAAAGGTTTATATATTACCCGCACATTGCTCCTATAATAGTTTTTGCGAGTTCATAGCTATTTGGTCTTTGTTGTGTGAGCAGAGAGTGTTTGTTGTGCTTGGTTTATGGTGTTTATTGTGTGGGCGGAGAGCGTTTTTTGAGCGAGTTGTATGGTGTTTGGTGTGCAGGTAGAGAGAGTTTGTTGCAAGAAGATGGGCAATGTTTCCTGTGGACATGCGGTGTTGTGGATGTTGGAGCAGCGGCCGAGCGGTGTTGTGGACGTTGGAGCAGTAGGCATTCAGTCGAGGTATGTTTAGATTAGGATATTTTCAAATAGGATTTAAATTTGGAATTTAGAATTTAGAATTTAGGATATTTGGAATTAGGATTTAAACTAGGATATGTTCAGTCCAGGTATGCTTAGAATTTAGAATTTTAAATTAGGATTTAATTTTTTTTTTAGATTGTTGACAAGGACTTATTCGTCCATGTCCATGTATAGTGGTAGGCGTGAATTCGGGCCTGTCCCTATACATGGACAGGGTCAAATATGTCCATGTCTATTATATTTAAATATGTTTAAATTTTTAATTTTTAAACGGGGCCGAATTTTAAATTTTTAAGCAAAGCCAAATTTCAAATATGTTTAAACTTTTAGAAAATTTATATTTTTAGTTAAAAATTTGAGTTTAGAAATTTTGTTAGAATGTTGACAGGGCCTTATTCGACCTTGTCCTTGTAGAAGTTAGAAGTTAGAAGTTAGAAGTTATTTTAGAATTTAAATTTTAAATTTCTATTTCAGGCTTAAATTTTAAATTTCTATTTAAATTTTAGAATTTAGAAAATAATTTTCGATTGTTGACAGGGCCTTATTCGACCCTGTCCATGTACAATGACAGGCCTGAATTTGGGCCTGTAGATGTACATGGGCAAGCTCGTGACGTGCCCGAATTCGGGCCTATAGTTGTACATGGACATGGTCGTGACAGGCCCAAATTCGGGCCTGTAGTTGTACAATGACATGGCCAAATATGGCTCTGTCGCTTGTGTTTAAATATGTTTAAAATTTAAGTTTTTAAACATGTTTCAAATATGTTTATATCGGGCCAAATTTTAAATTTTTAAACAAAACCGAATTTTAAATTTTTATATAGGGCCAAATTTTAAATTTGTAAACAGGGCCGAATTTCAAATATGTTTAAATGTTTAATTTTTAGAAAATTTAAACTTTTAGTTAAAAATTTGAGTGTAGAATGTTGATCGAACCTTATTTGGCCCTGTCCATGTACAAGGACAGGCCCGAATTCGAACCTGTCCATGTACAAGGACAGGCCCGAATTTGAACCTGTCCCTGTCCATGGACAGGGTTGAATATGGCACTGTCCATGTATAGGGATAGGCCTGAATTCAGGCATCTCAATGTACATGGACAGTGCCATATTCAACCATGTCCATGTAGTACCTCAAGTAGTAGGATAAGTAGATCTACAACCAGTAACAAAGGCCCAGTTCCATAGGAAATCCATACAACCGCTAAGCAAATAGACAATGTTGCAGAAAGTACACATAGGCCTGAAGAGATTATAAACTTTAGGTCGGGACACAAACTAGCTATTCTAACTATAAACAGTGATACCAAAGGCTAATCATGACTTCTACAAGGCCACCACTATCCTGAATAGTGCCCAAACTAAAAAAAATTAGACTTTGACAACAATTGTAAAGAAACATCACCATAAAGGACCTAGTAGAAATCACAATATTTAACAGACCTAACAAAAAGATTGAAATACAAAAATATGTCTATAGTAGTTGCTGCAATAGGAGTAAAATAAGTACAACGTTGACAAAAACTCCACTTCACTACTAATAGTATTGCTAATTTAATTAGGAAATTTAAATTTTCAGTTAAAAATTACAATCATGGAAACAATAGGGATAAAGGAAGTATACAGAACCATGAATCAAACCTATTGTAATCATACCAACTAACTGTATAGGGTTGAACATGATGAAGTAATGAGTTAATATGATATGAGACCACAACAAGCCCTGTGAACAAACTAAATTACACTACATTCTTTGCTTAGAAGTAATTCCATCATATTTGTTCATAATGACACTGATGTTGCATTCTTATTGACTAGGGTCCTACTCCTAGTATAGGATATGAATAAGACCTATGTTGGTTGTGCTCATATGTTACATGTATGCAATGCTTATACCTTTTCATATTTATGGGATTGGTTCTAACTCAATACTAATAAGAATACAACAACATCCTTTACATTCAACTTATGATAATCTACTCTGCGCGTCTATATGATCTCAACATAATATAGGGTTATGACTCATACAAGAAGATTTGTTCACGTTCTATAATGTGTGTTTGATATGTTGTTATAAATAAGAGTAATACATATCTAAACTAATGTGTTTTTATGATATTTATTGGATTGGTTGTCATTTTATGAAAAATGACAGAATTAACAGAATAAATATGAATTAAATATGACAGAAATAGAACAGAATTAATTATGTTAATTTTGTTCACGATTGGTATGTTAATTTTGTTCATTGTTGGTATGTTATTTTCTGAATCATTTTATGTTGTTTTCTTATCCAAATAGTAAATTAAATCTTAATTTTAAAACAAAGCATTACATATAATCGATTTTATAAACTATGGTATGATCTATTGTGACAAATTTTTATAGTGTAATATATATGACACTTAAGAAGTCCTTTTCATATGTCCATCTATAAAGGACACACACATATATATGAATTGATGACATCTATAAGAATGAATATAGGAATGTATTAGCATCTTTGTGTGACCATATTTGTTATCCTATTTATAAATAGTTCTAGGTAAATGAAACATAGTATAATTATTAAAATAGGTAGATAAATATAAATTTAATGAAGAAAGGTGATAAGGTTAAAGTATTAAAGTTTTCAAATTTCAATCTAATTCAATATAAAGAAGGTAAATTTTCATCAATTGTGTGACAATTAAGACTCACTCAATTGCATCTTCTTCAAAATATATATCCCATTAAAACTCACATTATAATTTTTCAATAGGCTATAATGTACTTACATTTCAAATTATTGTCATGATTGTTCTCAATCTAGATTTCTAACTCCAACAAATCCTCCCAATATTATATTTGCTCCATTTTCTCCACCTCATCTTAATATATATTAATATTCAAGACAATTTAAAAATTACTTATAGTGATGACCAAACTTATTGAATGCTTATCTTATTGATGATATTGATATTCATATAATATTACTTCACACATATTGACCAAAGTTATTGAATGCTTATCTTATTGATGATATTTATATTCATATAATATAAGTTCAAATTGACAACTTATTAATTAATTCATTAATAACCTAGACATTAGTAACTAATGTGTTTATTGAACCGTAATGTTGTATTTGTGTTGAATATTTAGGCATAGCTAGCACACACATGTCCCACATGTAGACGATAATAACAAGTGATGTTCCTAATGCATATTTTTAACTGTTCACAACTAATCATGTATACAAATAAATAAAGTAAATCAAACTTCAAATAATCCTCATTAAAGAAAGAGTAATAATTCAAGATTCATCCATCTTTAAAATTGAATTATTATAATTTAAACATGGTAGGAACTATGTGAGGAAACAAGGAGTCACATATCGAATCCCAAATGTGATCCTCAATTGACTTGGAATAACCTAGGTCCTTTTAAACCCTTAATTCCATCTTGCATCTACCATCCCATCGTTGTTGTTTTGAATTGATTACCCTTGGCGAACCCAACTTCTGATTTCAATGAATTCTATGTGTGGGTTTTATTGATTATTATGAAAACATTGTGGTTTTATCTTCTATCACTTATTCCTTTAGTCATTAGTCCATGCCTAAGAAGATGGCCAGGAGCTGAATCGACGGTCGTCACTTCGGTGTTTAAAGACCTATAGCTTCAAATGCCCTGTTTTTCTATGGATGGATGATGAGTTAAGGATAAGAATTTTTCATGATATCTATGGACCCCTTACTTATCATTGAGTTGATTGATTCCTGGTTGAATGTCTAGTCTTTGTGCCTTCTTATGAGCAAGTACCTCTGCGACTTGATTGATTAAAACTTCAATTTATCTCTACATTTTTAATTGCTTTAACTTGGGCACATCTCTATATTTTTATTGATAGACTGTGAATTGTGAATGATAAACCTATGAGTTGAATGGCAGTCCCTTGGTGAAGAAAAATTTTGATTTCAATGACTTCTCTGTGTGGGGTTTATTAATTATTATGAAAATATTTTGTTTTTATCTTTCATCCCTTATGCCTTTAGTCATCAGTCTGTTCTTGAGCAGTCATCCAGGAGCCGAATCAACGATCGTCACTTCGGTGTTTAAAGACCTATAGATTCAAATGCCCTGCTTTTTTGTGCATGGATGATGAGTGAAGGATAATAATTTTCTCTGTTGTCTATCCCTTATTTATCTCTGATTTTATTGAATCATGGATGAATGTTTAGTCTTTGCTCCTACTTGTGTAGATTTGGTTTTTCCTTGAAATTCATCTGATCAATATTTAATTTAATATGATTGGCTTTTCAGTCAGTAACTGAATGAATTTAACTTTTTTCAGTCTCTTGATATGGCTTCTCTACCAAATTCAACACTTACTTTTGATATGGATTCTCTGTTGATTAAGGTTGGTTGTCATTGATGTCAATCCTTGAAGAAAGCCCCGTGGCACAAAGGTTTGTTGGAAATACTAAAACAACTGAGAGGGGGGGTGAATCAGTTGTTTATAAGCTTAAACAATTTTAAGTCTGCTAAAACATTATTAATATTTATTCATGTGTTCATCAACAATATACAACATATGAACAGTAATAGTAAAGACCATCAGTCACACATGAAATACACACAGAGATAGATTTTCAAGAGGAAACCCATAAAGGGAGAAAACCTCTTCTTCTTCGAAATGATAGGCAGTCTTTTGCAGTTATGTACATCATTTACAATTGAGCACCAACTCAATGTGAGGATGTTACCTCTGTCTTACAAGCTGCAACTTGTTTGAGAGCTCCAACTCTCTGGTTTCTCTAGCACCCACTAGAAGGAAGCACCAACTCCCTGAGTATTCCAGCACCAACTGGATGGAAGCACCAACTTCATGAATATTCCAGCACCAACTAGATGGAAGCACCAACTTCCAGTTACACAGGCTTCAACTTGCATAACAGAGAACAACTGTTCTCCCTAGCACCACCCTGCCGCCCTTGTTTCTCTGGCTGCAACCAGATGGAAGCTACAACTTCCTGTGTCCAAGAACCCACTTGAACTTCTGAGAACAAAAGTCCTCCCGAGCACCTCCGAACCTCCCTAAAATATTAATGGCTAACTACACATTCAACTTTACATATTAATCAGTGCTTACCAGTCTTTCTTTATTCTGTAAATCTCGTCTTCTGTTCACTGTTCAGCTGCTCTTTTCTTCCTTTGTCTGTTCAGTAGGTATGTTCTGCATCAACTTGTACTCTCCTTCTGCTCTGCTTCAACTTGTTCAGTTATGCTGCTCTGCATTCTCTCTTTCTGTCATTCTGATATTATGCTGAATCACCTTCCGCACAGGTTCTCCTCTAATTTTCATTACAGTTTCATTCTTTTTCACATGCTGAACAACAACACAGAACAGTCTCTTTCAACTTCTTTTATACAATTGAACAGAGGATTCAACTTCCCATCTCCTTCGGCAAGAACAGTGACAACTGTCCCTGTAACTGAAACGTTAACACCTTTACAATCATGAGTCCGTTTCACTTAACAAATTCGTAACAAAGGAGTTAACTTCAAGAAAGAATGATAACCCTCCGATCACTATCAAATCTTATCCACACTGTTGGATAATCCTTATAATTTTTTCTTTTTATATCGGGTTTCGGCACTTTCAGTGTCGAGATGCACATGTATTCGGAACTCCCAATTCTTCGATCCCCGATGTGCTCCTTTCATGAGCTTTAGCCCCTTCCAACTACACAATGGCCCATGTGACCAGCTATCACGTGACCTTGGTCTTATTACTCCATCGGAGATTCGGCACTTGTGATGACATCATGTTTATGTCCACGGGATTCACGATTTCTCGATTCGTGATGTGCTTCAGCCCTTCTGGCTGAGCCCTGGTCCACGTGCCCATTATCCGTGACCGCAGCTTTATCCCGTCGGGGCTACGAGGTTTACAGTGATAATGTGCCTACGCCCTTTGGACCCGCGATATGTCGATCCCCGACTTCCTCTGTACTCCTTACACCTGTCCCCCACTGACTCCTGGGTGGCCCACACGTTATATGCTTTATCGAGAAATCGCGTATCGCGATTTCGCGATATCCGATGTTCTAAGTTCTTGTCAATACAAAAACCCGATCCCCGAAATTTCGTGTAGTAAACAGATCAACGATCCAAATTATATTTAGATCTGACGGTTTCTATTACGTCGGGAATTCACTCATCGCAAAATCAGAATTCTTGTTGCACTCGATTCTTTGCATATTGAAATCCTGATCCCTGAAACTCCGATGAAGGATCAGATCAACGGTCCAAATTCATTCTGGATTCAACGACTGCGATTAAATCGCGAAATCGCATTTCGCAATTTCAGGTTTCTTGATGTCAAGTGGATTGGACATTTCAAAGTCCCGATCCCCGAAACTCCGATGAAGAAAATCAACGGTCCAGATGCATTTTGGATTCAACGGTTATGATTGAATCGCGAAATCGCACATCGCGATTTTAGGTTTCTCTTTGTCAAGAGATTTTGACATTGCAAAGTGTTGATTCCCGATCCCCGATACTCCATGCAGAGATTCAACGGTCCATATCACTTCTAGCTTGACGACTCAGATTAGATCGCGATTTTGCACATCGTGATTACTCCCACTTCTCTTTGTTCTTTAAAGGGCATGCAGGTTATCCTTGATCCGACGATGATCGGGTCTTGCGCTTGGATCTAACTGTCACTGACTCATCTCCACAACCACAACTGTACTCACCATCAATGACAAGTATACACTGCCTGTTCGTTGGCTATTACATATTTACCAACAATCTCCCCCTTTGGCATTGATGGCAACTCAAGCACCCAATTGCCTTTTGGACTCGACTCTGCTCCTGAAACGACTCTGCTTCTGCTCCATGCTCCGCTCGACTCTGCATCTGCTCTTCAACTCTGCTCGACTGAAAGTGATCTTTTCTCCCCCTTTGACATCAATGTCAAAGAAGAAGTATTCTCCCTCTGATATTTGTTGCAAAAACAAACTCCCCCTGTCATCTATAAGCATCTTAGGAATACATCAGATATTCAATAAACACTCCCCCTGACCAGGTGCACTTATTAGACACAAGGATTTGTAACCCCCAGTTTTTGACGAAGATATCCAAAAGGGATCGCAGCTAATGGTTTAGTAAAAATATCAACAATTTGTTCTGTAGAGGGTATATAGCTCAGTTGAACAATTTTGTTTGAAACTTGTTCTCTGAGAAAATGATACTTTATAGGAATATGCTTAGTCTTGGAATGAAGAACATGATTCTTGGAGACACTTATGGAACTAGTGTTATCACAATGAATTGGGATAGGCTCAGTGTAAGTTACCTTCAAATATGCAAGAGTTTGTATCATCCATAAGATCTGTGTGCAACAAGTAGCAGTAGCAATGTATTCTGCCTCTGTAGTGGATAATGAGATGGATCCCTGCTTTTACTAATCCATGCAACTAATGAGTCACCCAGAAAGAATGCTCCTCCACTGGTGCTTTCTCTCTCATCAACATAGTTTTCCCAGTCAGCATCTGAATAAGCAATTGGCTGGAAATTCTACTTTCTAGGGTACCACAGTCCATATGTCATTGTTCCCTTCAGGTATTTGAGTATTCTTTTTACAGCTACCAAATGACATTGTTTAGGGGTAGACTGAAAACGACCTACCATTCCAACAACTTGCATTATATAAGGACGATATGTTGTGATGTACAAAAGACTACCTATCATTGAACGATATGTTCTTTGATCAACATCAGGTGAGATATCATCTTTACTCATCTTGCAACCAACCACCATAGGTGTGCTGACTGTAGAGGAGTCTTCCATCTGAAATTTCTTCAACATTTCTTTCAAATATTTTTCTTGAGAAATGAAAATTCCTGCAGAGCTTTGTTTTACTTGTAAGCCAAGAAAATATGACA
>ML776761.1:1366336-1377178 GCA_009831015.1 Picea engelmannii | reverse complement strand
ACGACGTGCCCTTCAGGATGCACCACGTGCTCCAAGGGTGCCACTCGCTGACTTGACGGATTGGTAGACTCTATAACCCCTGGAGTCAACACTCCGCCAAGTGAACTTGTGGGAGACTAAGGGCTCTAAGGAATAAGGCCCCCACCTTATTGCACGCCCCTTAGAATCATCGTGAGCGACTGTCGCGGTATCCTCTCGAACTAGGTAATCGTTAACCTATAGTTCGAGCCACGGCAGGAGTGCTAGTAGGCTGTGGCAGGGCTACTATCCACACCTCTCCCTCAATCTCTCTGGAACTCATGTGTGGCCCCTTTACTCCATATGTGAGTCTGGTCGACAAGGTATCGTCAGCCTGCATCATCAATCATCATGTCAGATCATGTCAACAACATATCATAAAATCAATAGCATCAAATCAAAACAATATCACCGTAAATGAAACAACCCAAATAGCCCACTCCTTGACTCAATCCAGAGTCCAAGGGAGTTCCACCGATGCCTCTGCATCCTCAGGGTCTGAAACCCTGCACACTCAATGAAACTGAGTCAATAGCACCTATCTACATCAACGTAGTAAAAACATCCTGTCATATATCTTAACGCATCATAATGAAGGAAAAAGTTTTATCATCATAAAAATCCAGATCACTTGCAAGCAAGTGTCCTCAAAGAATAAGTTTGGTAAGTGTGCCAGAGCGGGATGTTACATAGTTATCTGTAAAAGATATGTTCAACAAAGACTTCACCTTGAAAAAATGCTCAACATTTATCTTTCAACATATAAATTGTTATTCAAATAAAAACTTGAACAAACATCAATTACCTTATTCAACAAAAACCAAAAAGATGATTCAAAACTTTGTTTATGTGCTCTAGAAAACCATCATGTATCGATAATGATCCTTCGATTAAGCCTATGGAATAGAGGGAAAAAATAAGGAAATGAAAGAATACAGTTGCAATTAGTAATAGAAATGATTTGAAATCCCTATCCCCGAGCTCATATATGTCTGTCCATCCAATGAATTGTGCTAAATGTGTCCAACTGAAAGCCTATTTATACAATTTGGTGCAAAATGAAACAATACGACGTGTCTTTTCATTTTTTCCAAATGACGGAATTCTCTCGACGAGATTTCGGCCGAAAGAATTTTTTTTCGACCAAAAACCTTGGAAACCGTTCAGTTTTGACGGTTTCCGTTATAAATTAGTCTTTCGGCCGAAATAATATGTTTTCGGCCGAAAACACAAAATTGGGACTGAAAACAAAAACCAGAGAATTTCCCCAAGCTTACCTGAACTTCAGAGGTTGCAGACTCCTACAAATATTGAGAATTTGGTTTCAAAAATGACACCAACATTTCCAAAATTGAATCTACTTTCAATTCCTATATTTTGTTTTCATTTCCTTTATTTTTATCTAATTTTATTTATTTATTTTAAACAAATCACTGCATAATATTTTCAGTAGACATTATGATTTAGTGAAATGAAATATCAGTATCTCTAAAAATATACAGTGAAAAATTTAGAAAAAATTATATTCATAATCTTTAAAGTGTTATTTTCAAAAGGCTGTATTTAGATTTTAGTTTTAAGTAAAAATTAAGATATATACAAGGTGTAGAAAAACATGTGTTTAAAATCTGCAACATTTTCAACTTGGTCAACTTAAAAAAATTCTAGAAATTATAATATTCATCCATTAGATTCAAAATTATAGTCATAATAAAATAGAGTCTCTGTAGATTGTTGCAGTATATTTTATTTCTTAAAAACATAAGTTTAATAATAGATACATTGTTGTAGTAAAAAGTAACTCATTATCACTCCTTTCATGTTTGTAGCACATACTATTAAACAATTGTCAAATTGACATATCAAATAGTGATAAAAAAAATTGAAAATTAGTCATTGGAAAGCTAACAAAATTATTCACAAGTTTTGTTTTTACTGTAAAGTGAAATTATAAATAAAACAAATACTATTGTATGCCGGAAGTTGAAGAACTTGTGAAAATAGATTTTTTTTTCTCATAAAACAAGCAAAAGTGTAACCCATGTTCATGATTTCACCCGAGTATCATGATTCACCACTGGTAGGACATCAAGGCTTGCTTAGGACTTATATAAAAATTAGAGAGATATTCACATGGAAGGGCCTCATGGAGGAGGTGTCATGCTATGTAAGTGAATGTTGAACCTGTCAATAGAATAAGGTTGAACACACACATCCAACAGGGTTATTACAACCATTTCCCATTCTAAAATGTAAATGGGAGAGCGTATCTATGGATTTCATCCTAGTTTTTCCCAAGATACGGGGAAGGGATAGAATTTATGTGGTTCTGGACATTTTGACAAATTTTACATATTTCTTTGCTATCTCTATGGACTACAACGCAACCCAAGTGGCTGAATTTTTCTTCAAAGAGATATTTAGTTTGAATGGCCTCCCAAAGAATATAGTGAGTGACAGGGACAACAGGTTTATGAGCACTTTCTAAAAATAATTATTTTGATTGGTTGTCACATAACTGACACCCAACACTAGATATCACACCTAGACACATTTTCAGATAGAGATAATCAACAAATGGGTTGAATGGTACCTCAGGAACTATGTAGAAAAGAAACAAAATACATGGCATAAATGGTTACATGTTGGAAAATATTGTTATAACACAACACACCAAAAATCTATTGGCATGACACCCTTCCAGGCACTATATGGATATGATCCCCTTACATTCAGGGAAATTTTTCTTGGGGATAATAGAGATCCTTTGGAAAATTATTGGATCCAAGAGAGTCAAGAGATACTTAAAGAATTGAAAGATCATTTTCAACAAGCGCAAAATCAACAAAAGTTCTATTCAGACAAAACAGGATAGAGTGCAACTTTAATGAAGGAGACCTAGTGTATCTAAGGTTCCAAACATACCGACAAACATCTATTAAAAGGAATTAGGTGGAGAAACTTAATCCCCATTTATATGGACCCTATAAGGTGGAGAGGAACGTTGGAAATGTAGCATATAAGACAACATTTCCATCAGAGAGAAAAAATACAATGTACTTCATGTTTCTTTCTTAAAAAAAGCATTAGGACAACATATGATGGTCACCCAAGAGCTACCACCCCTTGATGATGAAGGAAAATTAATACTTATACCAAAATACATTTTGGGCACTAGGGAGAAGAAGCTGAGAAACACGAGTATCAAGGAATATTTAATTAAGTGGAAAAACTTACCAGTGGAGGATGCCTCTTGGGAAAATGAGCAGGGATTAAAGCATATGAACTTGGAATTGCTTGCAGGCAAGAAATTTCAAGAAGGGGGGAATATAATATCTCCTTCCAATTGAAATAAACAAGATGAATAAGTAGCCTATTTGTTCCCCCTAGGATATAGTCTCACAAAAAAGGGGAATAAGGGGGCCAAAGTATGTCACTAAAGTATTAGAGTGACCCTGGATGAAAAGGAAATAAAGATTAATTGGATAAGATAAATAAAATAAGGAAATAAAAGTTAGAGTCGAATTAAATAATTTAAGTGGAAAATAGATTATGGATGTATAAAGGAAAACAGAGGGCACCTCACTTGGCACTTTTTGGTCATTTTTACATTTGCATCTATGAGCTAGAGAGCTTGGGCATTTGAGGGTTTTGTCTTACTAAACCCTAGAGATCAGCAAGGGAGTGAAATATTCTCCTATTCTTGATACATTTTTTGCAAAGGTTGTGAAATATTCCACCCTCGCCATTCTATCAATTTAGTTTTAGTTCTATTCCACTTTAGCAGGGGATTTTTGAGACAAGGGCACAACAACAAGGAAATTTTTGCATAACTCGATGCACTGTCTAGGGAAGATTAATTTGTTGGAGCTTGAGGATATTATATCTAGAGGATATCTCACCTCTGAGGTGTTTTTCATCACTCGGGTTCCATTTCACATCAGTTTTGGAGAGCTCTTCCCTACATATTTATTTATTATTACACCTGGGCGAATTTCTAAAGGAGGGCACATTAGTTCTTGGTGATACAACGAGTTGGTGGGTCAAATCCTTTTCTAAAACTAAGGGATATCATCATATGTGTATGAATCACTATATATATAGATTGGAATCATTTTTCAGGGGTTTGGAGGCTAGAATAAGAAGGGTCGATTTTCCTAGAGGGTTTCCAAAGAGAGAGGGGTGCAAGTAATAAAGATCAGCCACTCAAGTTATAGAAGGGAATGAAATTGATATTCCTGATCCTTTCATGTATTTGTTGGAGTTTTGGAGAGATATATACCACTATTCATATTGTATCCTGGATATTTATTCAACCACATACAGTATTGCATCATCTCTATTCCAGATATGTCCATCTTAGTAGACTTAATATTTAAATAAAATGAAGATATGAGTTTTATGGATATTCTATTGTTGTTTCTATGCATTACATTGTTATTTAAGTTCATATTTATCATTGAAAACCAATGGTGCAACCACACTTAACAATAAACCCAAAATACAAGATCCAAAAACTACATGTGTGAATTGTTTGACAAAATCTCTCAACCAGAAAAGTTGAAAAATGAATTTTTTGTTGGATATATCCCTTTGGGGATATTACAAGGATACTATAAGTATCGTCTCTTTGAACACCTCAGTATTCAAAATGTTATTTGAGGAACCCGAGTCAACTAGATCTTGCAATTTTATTCCATTAATAACCAGATCCATGAAACACAACTAATGGTCATGGCTGCCAAAACTTTCCATCTAAGGTACCCAATGCATTAACCCTTCATAGCTTGTTTAAAACCAAGCCTTTCCACTCTTTCTATGTTTAGTGAAAAAGAAAGATAAAATCACAATACAACATATATGAATTGTACTCACAATTTGTAGATTGTGTGGGGGTTCCCCTTGATCCACCACTTAGTTCCAAAGTGCTTCATTGCAAGTCCATGTACATCCTTGTTCTATGCACAAACCAGGACTCTTCTGCCTCAGGTCATGGAGGGACACTTGAATCGACCTTCCTTTAGTCAATCACAACCTAATTTCATTGTACAACTTCATTTTTATTTGTCCAAGGAGTCAAACCACCCTCGGTTGCCCCACTTCCGGACTGTGCGAAGCCTTTCATACTATGCATTGTTTCTCTACAAAGTTGGTGTTTAGTGGTGGGAATTGTTGTCTCTAGTATATTGGTGTCTACAAATATCTGTAAGAGTAGGTTGTTTCCTGCCATGATTTGTACCAATGTGGTTTGGCGTCTCTAGTAGGTTGATGCCTACAAATATTTGTATCAATAGGTTGGTGTGTACAAAGAATTATAAAAATAATTTTTGTGGCTTTCTCTCAAAATATTTTTCACATTCCATGTTTTGCAGTTAATATATCTCATATGTGATTTATTTCGTATGGTTGATGAATGTTTCAAAAAGTAAAAAAAAATCTTATACTTATTCACCCCCCCCCTCTCAGTATAAGTGTGTTCTCAACAATATAGACCTTTATTCTTATTATTGGGCTTGATGGTGCAAAAAAATATGCATCCTCTAATATACCACGCTACAGCTGCTTACATTCTGGGCTAGTACAAATACCTATGTAAGTTGGAAACTATCTTCCAAACACCAAAATGTCCTACAACCTTGGAGGTGTGAGTTTCTTTGATAAGATGCAGTCCCTCACCTATAGGGACAAAACGTTTGTTGAGCTTGTAGAGTAAACCATTCTATAAATTATAAATGAGCCTTGTCATCACCTTCTTCTATATCAAGTTGGCCCTCTAACTACTAAAACACCTACTTAAAGTCCTCATATTTTGTGTAATGGATCATGGGTAAAAAGATCCATGTGAATCAGAGTTCCTAAATTTTTAATCTTGGATGTGAGTGGCCTTGAAATAAATTCAACCAACATGTTTGTGTTTCCCTTCTTATAGTTTATGACTAGATGAAATTTTTGTAAGAACCCCATCCACATGTAATGTATGGTTTGTTGTAGCTTACTCTGGGCCTACAATGTTGTAGTGACTGGTGATATGCGTGGATGATGCTCTCCTTTCCCATTAGATATTGCTTCCACTTCTTGAAAACGTGAGCCAATGCATAGGGTTCCTTGTCGTAGGTAGGGTAGTTGATAACTATCCCATGAAATATTTCATAACGATACAATAGAGGGCTCCCTCCTTGCATCAAAATTGGTCCCATGGAATTCCCACATGCATATATCTCCTCTTCAAAATGACATTGCAAGTTTGGTAATGCGATATAAAAAGTTATTGAATTATATTTCTTTTCAACTCATTGAAATCCTTGTGTCGATTATTCCCCCACTGGAAACTCTTACCACTCATTGTTATGTTGTGGAGTAGTGCAACTACTGTTGAAAATGACGTTATGAACTTCCATAAGTATTGTGCTACCCCAACAAAAATCCTAACTGAATCAATGAAATTTGTAGGAACTGGCCATTTCATGATGGCCTCCATATTTGTAGGATTTATCTTAAGCTCCCCTCCACCAATCACATATAAAAATCATATTTCTAGAGGTTAGCCAACATCTAGTACTTCTTTCGAGTCTCTAACACCTACATGATATGTGAGATGTGCTCCTCCTAGATAGCTCTCTAAACCAATATATCATCCAACTAGACTATAAAAAATGAATCTAGATATGGATGTAGTACATCATTCATCATTTTCATAAATGAAGTTGTTGCATTACATAAACTAAATGGAATGACTAACCATTCATACAAACCTTTCCTTGTCTTGAAGGAAGTATTCCAGGTGTCTTCTTCCTTGACGTGTACCTGGGGGTATCTAGATTTGAGATCCAACTTGGCGAAATATTTTTCATGCTACAACTGATCTAATAGATCATTGATCTCGGGTAGACGGTATCGCTTTTTTAGTGTAATATTGATCAATTCTCTGTAGTCGATACACATTCACCCAGTCCCATACTTCTTTGGTATAATTATGATAGGTGACCCACAACGTCAGGTGATTAGTCGAATAAGACCTTTTATCCAACAGTTTCTGCAAGTACTTCTTCACTTCATTTTCTGCCAGAACGAAATGTCTATACAACCCAATATTTGGTAAATGGGGATTCTGGAAAGAACTGTATTTCGTGCTCCAATTCCATATTCGGTGGTATCCTTTTAGGCTCATGGATCACTCCTATATATTTTTATAAAAAATACTCCAAATGATGTTTCTACTCTTTATAACACCCCTCCAAGGATACCTTTACTCTTATCGACTCATCTTGGGTCTATTTTATCTTAAGAAAATTAAAACATATTTCATACTAGAACTAATCAACTTTTTGGCTTGGTTGGCAATTACCATTGGCATATTTGAATTTCCTTTGTGTGTTTTGATGATGTAGGAATTACCATCCTTTATTATTCGGTATTAGTTGGCTCTCCACATGAAAATTTCATCCCTCATATACATGTAGGGTATTCCAAACACTACTCCACATACATCAAGGGGTAGTACGTCCAATTCCACTTCATTAATAAAATCAACACTTACAATATACTACATTGTTTTGTTACCTTGATATATGTATCCTGTGTTTCCCATCCCAATGGATATGGGAAAGGATGATCATAAACCTCTAATCCAAAATTTCTTACAAGACCTGTTTCTATGATATTATCCTATGAACCATAGCCAAATAGGGAATCTAGCTTGGTCTTCTTTACCTAAATCTTGATGTGGAAGAGTTTGATAATTTCCTTCTCTTCATGTTGATGAAGGACAATCATATTAACCTACTTCTTCATTGATGTGAAGACAATATTATCATCCACATCAGAGATTCTTTCAACCTGATATCTCAAATCCATGGCTAGAATATTCTTTTTCTTTGCATCATTCTTACGATTCTTCGTATTCAACTCTAGATGTAGTTTCTATCTCTTTTTATTAGTGTGCCCATCAATATTTCAATGGTAATGGTTTCTAGGATCCTTTCACTAATGTGCAACTCCTACCATATTCTTATCCTTCCCCCTTCCCTCTTTTTCTTCCCCTTCTAGGAAGCTTCCTGCTGCTCTTTGCTTGTAATTGCTTGGCCACCCTTTCTTGTGGATTATGTTTTCCAAATATTGTGCATCTAAACATGCCTTGTCCACTATCCTTGGATTTCAAAGAATCACATGATTTTGTATATGTCTATGTATCCCCCCACATATACTTGAGTACTACATCTAGGCTGTTGGGAAAGATACTCAACATGGTGGCCATGTTTCTAAAGTCAATTTTGTACTCCTATAGACTCATCCCTTACTTCTTCCTAGAGTAGTGGAATTGAATCCATTGGTAATGTACACACCCAATAGGGTAGAATTGGGACTTGATGAGGATTTTGAAGTCCTCCAACCTAGTTAGTGTCAGATAACCCTCCATGATAAGTGATTATTTATGGATTTCGCACCAGGTTAATGCATGGACCTCTAACTTGAGTTTGGAAAATGATATATTTTGTTCTTCATCTATATGGTAAATGATGAAATAAAATTCTAGTATTTGCAACCAATGATTCATTTTTAATGCATCAATATCACCTTGGTATGGATTATGTCCACTTTTGCTTCCATATTAAATAGAAACTATAAATATTTTACGATGTTGTAACTTGACTACTCTTTCTCAGGTTCTTTCCATGACTCCTTTTCTAGGTCTTTGTTATCCCCGAGTTTTTCTTTTGATCCGATATATAAGTTTGAGCCTCCAACTTCTCAAAGAAAATAGATCTTTCTTGCGAGAGACACCATTAGGAGGGACATATTTCGAGATATTTGATAAACTGGAGGTATCTTCTTCCCTTACGTGTACCTGGTGGTATCCATATTTGAGATCCAAATTGGTGAAATATTTTTCATGCTACAACTGATCTAATAGATCATTGATCTCAGATAGATGGTATCGATTTTTTAATGTAATCTTGTTCAGTTCTCTGTACTTGATACACATTCACCCAGTCCCATCCTTATTTGGTATAATTATAATAGGTGACCCACAACGTCGAGTCGATTAGTCGAATAACACCTTTCTCCAACAGTTTATGCAACTACTTCTTCACTTTATTTTCTTCCAGAACAGAATGTCTATACAACACAATATTTGGTAAATGGGGATTTTAGAAAGAACTGTATTTCGTGCTCCACTTCCATATTCGGTGGTAGCCTTTTAGGCTCATGGATCACTCCCATATATTTTTATAAAAAATACTCCAAATGTTGTTACTACTCTTTAGAACACCCCTCCAGGGATTCCTTTACTCTTATCGACTCATCTTGGGTCTATTTTCTCTTACGAAAAGTAAAACATATTTCATACTAGAACTAATCAATGTTTTGGCTTGGTTGGTAATTACCATTGACATATTTGACTTTCCTTTGTGTGTTTTAATGATTTAAGACTTATCATCCTTTATTATTCGGTATTCGTTGGCTCTCCACATGAAAATTGTAAGATCCCGCTCTGGCGCACTGAGAAAACTTATTATTTGAGGACACTTGCTCGCAAGTGATCTGGACCTTTTTGATGTTAGACCATTTATACTTGATTATGATGCAATTGACAAACGACATGATGTGTTACTATTTGATGTAAACAGGTGCTATTGACTCAGTTTTATTGAGTGTGCAGGGTTTTTGACCTTGAGGATGCAGAGGCATCGGTAAAACCCCCTGGAACTCTGGACTAAGTCAAGGGAGTGATTTTTGGGTTGATTTATTTACCGTGATATTTCTTTGATCTGATGATATGATGTTGACATGTTCTGACACGATTGTTGATGATGCAGGCTGACGATAGCTTGCCGACCAGACTCACATATGGAGTAAAGGGGGCACACACGATTTCTAGAGAGGTTGAGGGAGAGGGGTGGACAACAGCCCTGCCACCGCCTACTAGCACTCCCACTGTGGCTCGAACTGTAGGTTAATGATTACCTAGTTCAAGAGGATCCACGATGCCATGAGGGAAGACTGCAAAAATTGCTCACGATGATTCTAAGGGGCACACAATAAGGCGAGGGCCTTATTCCTTAGAACCCTTAGTCTCCCACAAGTTCACGTGGCGGAGTGTTGACTCTAGGGGTTATAGATGTCTACCAATCAGTCCAGTTTGCGAGTGGCACCCTTGGAGCACGTGGTGCATCCTGAAGGGCACGTCGTACAAAAGAAACACAAGAAGTGAGTGGCACCCTTGGAGCACGTGGTGCATCCTGAAGGGCACGTCGCGTAAAGGAATTGAACGAGGCGAGTGGCACCCTTGGAGCATGTGGTGTGTCCTGAAGGGAACGTCGCATTGATGTGGATGAAGGAAACAAACCTAAATAGCCCTAAGACATTAATTCCTTAAGAGATTCTTAAACAACTTCCCTAACCCAGTGACGCCCAGTTCAGAATCTAATACTAACTCTAAAACTTTTAGGGTAAAAGTTTAGTCTAACCCTAAGAGCAGACCCTGGAATAAAAATAACAAATTAAACAAAAACCCACCTAAGTAATAGTTGGTATTCATAAAATTCTTGGGGCGATGACGAGGGTAATATTTAAAGAAAATCTAATAGTTTTAAAATTTTACAAGAAGAATTTAGTTCCTAACTTGTGGGATAATGACATCACCTATGTAGTATAACATAAAGAAAATTCCAAAAAAAAAACCAAGACCATTAACCTATCATTATACCTGTCTACATTATTAAACTATCATCCATCACCTTAATCTTCCAGTATCCATTTCCCAGTTACATGTCCATTTCACATTATTAAATCACCATCCATCCCCTTAATTTCTGATTATTC
>ML776761.1:1339526-1366127 GCA_009831015.1 Picea engelmannii | reverse complement strand
AAAAACTCAAATTTATTATGATTTAGGGTTGGAGGGGCAAAAAAAAAAAAGGAGGGAAGGAAGGGAGAGAAGGGGGGGAGGAGCTATTAGGTATTGTTATGCTGCAGAAATGGAAAACGGGATTGATTTCTTGTGAGGAGTTGGGGTTTTTCTCAGCTGATTTGAGTGGTATCTCAGCCTTGGAGGCGAGCTGGGAAGCTAGGTTACTGTCTGGATTGTGTGTGGCCCCTTTGCAGCTCGGGGGGCTAAGGGGGAAGTAGAGTACCCCTGGCGTTTGGCTGGGAGGTACCAGTGTAGTCTCTACGGTCGGTGAGTGGGAGCAGCACGGAGCAGGAGCGGCACAGAGCGTGAACGTCATCGTGGTGGGAGGCAACAGTATGGTTTGTTGCTCTTTGGTATAATAGGATGCATTATGGCCTATGTGGATATCAAAATATTGGTTGTATTTGGATGTAATGGTTGTTTTAATTCTATTCCTCGGCTAGTAAAATTTTGTTATGGTTATAAAATAATTTTTCGTACTCTGTTGTTGCTGGTCGTTGGGATGAAGGAGATTCTATGACGGTATTTATATATATATCTGTAACCGTAGTGTTTAATTAATTTATCACGCGATACAGTCTTACTGCCGCAATCCTATACAGATTTTTATGTTACGGGTTCCTTGGGGAATAAATTTACAACTAATAGCTATTGGAGAACCCCCCCGCGAATGAAAATTGTTGATAATGTGTATGCTGTGGACGCCTTACGGATAATAATTTCCACTGGAATTAAATTTTTTCCCTCTGTTTTTATAGATAAAGGAAAAATGAAAACGTGATTTCGTTCTGCCCCCTTTCCTGAGTCAACCCATGTTTGCTGTGTAAATTTCTTCCTCCTAGACTGTTGTTGTGTACTTGATCGCTACGTTTGGTCAAGGGGTTTTCTCTGCGTGCTGCTACCTCTCGACGTTTGGTTTTTTTTTTATCCCTGCGTTGTTGTTGTGACTGAATGAGTTGGGGTTGGATTTATTGGCGGATTGGGGAAGGTTGATACCCGCGCAAAAACGCCCACGTGGGGAGTACATCACTGTAAATTCAATGTTGTTACATTGTGGGGATTACAATGAATAAAAATGCCCATTCGCTTTCCTTATTGTTACAATGCTGGTGCGATTCGTGGTAATACCCACACGGTCGTGTTTCCCTTAATCTCTGCAATGTGGGGGTTGGCATTTTTGGATACCCACGCGAGCTAGACCCTTTTTCCTCTGCCAGATGTCGTCGACCCACCTAGCTTCGCCCCTTCCTAGCCTGGGCGTGATGATCCTGTCAGGAGGACAGCGCGGATTAAATTCCGAGTGCCTCTGACGGAGGGAGACAGGTTGATATTATCGCGCTGTGATCCTGCAGTGCGCCCAGATTTATTTTTTTAAGCCATACGCGTTTTCCTGGTTGACAGTGCTCTGTGTAACCTCTGGACCACATCCACCTATGCCCTTCCTTCCTTACCCATTTTCGACAGCTCTACAGTCATAGCCGTTGTGTTTACAAGGAGAAATTATTGTTATTAATGGTCAGCGAACAATTAATCTTGTCCTCCACTTAACGGTGGGAATTTCAATGAATCGATTTCTTCATTATTTGATTGTGTAGCCAGTGCACAGGGATTTACTGGACATAGTAATAATTCGATTACCATGGGACAATTCCATTCATTCATTTAAACCAGAAACTATATTACATTATTATTCTCGACGCCTGTGTCGTTGTAGCTCAATCACCAAAACCCTTGTTAACAAGCCTGCCTTCTAATAAAGAAAGGAATTATTCTTTGTTCATTAAGGAGGGAAATCGATGAAGTAAAACCCTTAAGGAAGGAGATTGTCATGTATTCAATCGTAGATGTAGTTTATAAAAGGTAATGTATTTGATGTATTTTTCAACTTGCACCCTAATACATTAGTAATCAGGAGAGTATCATATCTGTCAACGCATTGAGATGATTTAAAGTTAAATTGTAATTATCAATCGTTATTGGATTGCTCAACATGAACCCTGGTATACCTTTCTATTACATAGTATTAAATCTTAATATTCTCCTGCATGCGTGCTTAGTCGCCCTTGATCCCTAACACGCCCGCACAACTGTGAGCTCCGTGATGCCTGTTGCCAAAATGCCCTTTTCTGGGAAAATGGATGGGCGTTAATCTCAAGGATGGTAATAACTTAAAACGGAAGCGATAGGGTTCTCTGGCGGTGAATACAGTAAGGGAGAGGGAGGCGTTAACATTTGCGAACTACTGTGTGAATTACTTCTGTTATATATTATATCAGTGACTTTAAAAGTATCGAAATTGATTCCTGGGCAGAAGTTGAACTTATTATAAGTGGAACTTATTTTTTTTAAATGTCCATATATATATATATATATATATATATATATATATATATATATATAATTGGCTACTGAGAGTGGTGTCCATTAATCGCTATGTATTAATAACTTCTCACCTATTAAAACTATCTCAAAGATGCATTCACAGCAAGTTGTGATGGAATGTGACTTCTATAGTGGTTGTTTAGATTAAATATTTTTTTAAACATTTTTAATTAAATAGGAAATAAATTTTTAATGCGTAAAGACTGTTTTGGTCTCATTTTATAAGATAGTATTCAAGTTATTCCAAAGAACTTTTCTCTATCATATAAAGTTTTCTTCCCCCACTAGAGTTATTGTTGAAGATTCAATTAAACTCTAATAATATTGTTTTGTAAAGTAGTGTGAGTATATTGAAAATGTAAAGGTGATATATTATGATACTCATGAAAGTTCAAATGTGGAAAATGGTATATTATGTTATACATGAAAGTAATGAAAATCTAAGCGGTATATCATGCTGCTTATGAAATTCCAATTGCTTCGTATATATGCAAATTTAAAGTGATTTTGGTGAAGGAATATTCTATCACAATCAAAATATTTTATTATAATAAGAATATCTAAAGTGTTATATTTTGATTTTCATTTAAAATCAAAATTTATAATAATTTAGTTTTCCTCTATTTTAATAATGTCCCACTCCTAATTATACAATAATTTTTTTTCTTGACTTTTATCATTGATTGCGTTATGTGGTGGATCCTTAAATTCACCTTATCATTTTATTATATTATCAGGATATTTTATTAACTTCTAGATGATATCTCATAAGAAAAGAGAGAGGTTGTGTCATGATGATTTTAGAATTTTGCGCTAAGTATTGATTGTAAATATGGCCTGGTTGCATTAATTGTTAGTCCATAATTATCTATCGTTGATGTGTCAATTTAGATTATTGCATTAATGATATTGTGGATTTTTAATGATTGCATTGAACGACCTTAGAATATTGCGTACATTGATTTAGGTTGTAGACTAAATGACAATCACTGCGTTAAATGATATTGGAAACTAATCAAGGTTTTGCGAGTATAACAATTAATTATATTGTTGAATGCTAAATCCAGTCAAGGTCGGACTTGCACCATAAGGTCCTTCACTGCAGAATTAGAGGGTACCTTGATGAAAACTTATGATCTAAGGTAGCGCGATGACATGGCCTTAGAAATCTTGTAGATTGTACTCCCTTGTTTAAATTAATTTTGTGCTGGTTCATAAGCTTTGTGTGTTGGTCTGCTTGCGTCGGGTGGGATGTAGACATCTCCATGTTCCTCAGAACAGTCGCTAGCCCTGAGACCTTAAATGGTTAAAATCGATGGGAACCTAGGCTTGAGCACTGCTTATGTGTCTTGGAGGTCCTAACCTTTGCAGGGTAGGACGGATGGGAAGTTAGTCAGTTTTACTTATTGTCGTTTATCGCCGTTTATGCATGCAGTTATTTGTCTTGCGTCCTTGTCATCTTGTTATGTTCATCATGGTTGCATCTTATTCGTCGTCGAGTGGCGACGTAGAGTCAATTTTGTGTGTTTCCTTGTACACGCACACACACACACTTTTAACAAAAACAAAAAAAAATTGCACTGGTTATCAAAGTTGTTGTTGTAACGAGGAGGTCATTACATATGGATCAAAGCCGGTTTGACGTGCCACTTGGGATTCGCTACGGCTTTCGTTGACATGAGTTGATTTTATTATACTATATTTGATCAATTTGATTGGGTGCGTGCACGGTAATCATGGTTAGAGGATGTCGCGGAGGCAGACGACGGGGTGCTAAGGGAGGAGGCGCAATGCCTCTAATAGCATCCACGCCTGGGGGGTCTAACCCCCAGGGAGGCGGACAGGTTCTCGGACAGGAGTAGATAGCGGATGGCGATGTAGTTGGGATGATGAGATCCTTTCAGCGCATGTACGAGGCTCTGATCAGCCAATTGGATAGAGACGAGGCCAGTGCGTCGGCACCCGCTGAGGCTCCGCCACGCGCGCCGGCCGTTACGGGTAGAATTCATTGTGAACTCGAGAAGGTTAAATTTCCCGAGTTCTTTGGTGCCCCGGATGGTGCAGCCGCCGAGGTATGGTTGGAAAACAAGGTGATGTGCTTCGCACTTCGTGATTATACCTCCCACATGAAGGTCCGTATGGTAGTCTTTCAACTGAAGGGGAGCGCTCTTCTATGGTGGCAGACGCTCTTGCCGCAGCTGAACATGGCCGTTGAAGACATGTCATGGGAACTGTTCAAGGAAGGGTTCCGAGAGAGGTACCTTTCATAGGAATTCACTAAGTGTCAGCTCAATGAGTTCAATGCCTTACGACAGGGAGGTCGTATGGTGCCTGAGTACGAGGCACATTTTATGGCGCTACTCCGATATGCTCCGCACCTTAACACTGAGAAGCTTAAGGTCAACAAGTTCGTTTTGGGCCTTAACGACAGCCTGCGTGCAAAGGTTTATTATCTTGATGCCTCAAACCTTGCGCGATGTCGTCTAGAAGGCAGTCGAACCGAACGAGTTTAGCTTAGTAGAGATGGCTTCAGGAGCCAAACAGAAGGTTGGAGGAAGGGTTACGGGCTGTGACCTTAACCTGGGAGAATTTGTCACTAGGGTCAACTTGTACGTCCCGATCTGAGGATCTTATGACGTTGTGATTGGTATGGATTGGTTGGAATCGCATGGGGCGATACTCAACTGTAAGATGAAACAGTTGAGCTTGGTTGATGACGAAGGACAAAGACATGTGATTGTAGGACGGAACTAGGGAGTTTCCCTGAGGTTTGTCTCTTCCTTACAGTTACGGAAGAGTATGCGCAAGGGGTGCAAGCTTATGCAATCCTTGCGCTAAATGAGAAGGGAGTAGCGAAAGGTATAGAACACCTTCCGGTGGTGAAGGAGTTTGCAGACGTATTTCCAGAGGAGTTGCCTGGGATGCCACCGGAAAGGGAACTGGAGTTTACCATAGACCTGAAACCGGGAACCGAACCGATAGCCAGAACTCCTTATCGGATGTCGACCCCGGAGTTGCAAGAGTTGAAAATGCAACTGAAGGATTTGTTGGACCTGGGACTGATACGTCCTAGTGTGTCACCGTGGGGTGCACCAGTTATCTTCATACGAAAGAAGGATGGATCATGCAGGCTTTGCATTGACTACCGTCAACTGAACAAGGCTACGATCAATAATCAATATCCCTTACCAAGAATTGATGATTTGTTCGATCAAATGAAGGGTGCGACGATGTTCTCCAAGATCGATTTGTGATCCGGGTATCACCAGTTACGGATCAAGGAGGAGGACATCCCTAAGACCGCTTTTAAGATGATATTTGGACATTATGGGTTTACTGTTTTGCCATTTGGACTGACAAACACCCCAGGGGTATTCATGAGTTTGATGAACGGGATGTTCCGCGAGTACTTGGAAAAGTTCGTCCAAGTATTCATTGACGATATTTTGATCTACTCTCGGACGACAAAGGAGCATGACGAGCACTTGCGCTTGGTACTACAATGTTTACGAGAACACAAATTGTATGGGAAGTTGTCCAAATTCTCTTTTTATCAATCGAGGATTCACTACTTAGGGCATGTCATCTCCGGGGAAGGTATCGTCATGGATCCAGCCAAGGTTGAGGCTATTATGGAATGGTCTGCACCGATGAATGTCACGGAAGTGCGTCGTTTTATGGGATTAGCAGGATACTATCGACGGTTTGTCGAGGGTTTTTCGAAGATAGCAAATCCGATCATGGAATTGCAGAAGAAAAACAAGAAGTTTGTTTGGACAGAGAAATGCGCGAAAGCGTTTCGGAGGCTCAAAGAGTTGTTGACAACTGCACCGATACTAAAGATCCCTGACATGGACACGGACTTCTTGGTATGCACTGACTCATCCAAGGAAGGTTTAGGCAGAGTCTTGATGCAATATGGACCAGTGATTGCTTACATTTTGAGGAAACTGAGAAGGCATGAGGAAAACTACGTGACGCATGATTTGGAGTTATTAGCCATCGTATATGCCTTGAAGGTTTGGAGACACTAACTTGTTGGATGAAAATTTGAATTAAAGACTGATCATTGTGGGCTGCAACAGATTTTCACGCAAAGCAACCTGAACGCGTGACAACGACGTTGGTCGGAATTGCTTAGCGAGTATGACTTAGAGATTACTTACATAAAGGGAACTGTGAACTGAGTGGCGGATGCTTTGAGTCGGAGGCCACGCATATTCTCGGTGTTGCCTCTTCAAAAAAATCTACGTGAGAAGATTCTCACTTTACAGCGTGACGATGACTGGTACAAAGAAGTCGAGGATTTTATCGGAAAAAACACAATGATGGTACCACGATATGAGGGATTTTCTTTTGATAGTGATAGGTTATTAAGGTTTAGAGGTCGGATTTACGTACCGCCAAACGACGAGTTGAGGAGGTTGATCCTGAGCGAGGCTCATAGAGCAGTCTATATGGCTCACCCAGGAGTCATGAAGATGAGGGCAAACCTTAAACCCTTATTCTTTTGGAAAGGAATGAAGGCCGACATAGTTAACTTTGTGGCTAGATGTCTAGAGTGTCAGCAGGTAAAGGCTGAACATAGACACTCGGCAGGATTACTTCAACCACATGCCATTCCAGAATCGAAATGGAAAGTTATTTCGATGGATTTCATTGTTGGATTGCCACTGACGGCAAGGAGACACAACTCGATTTTTGTAGTAGTAGACACTCTGACGAAGAGTGCTCACTTTATTCTTGTGTGTACAACGTATCAGGCACCTGACATAGCGAGATTTTTCATCAGTGAGATTGTGAGGCTACATGGCGTTCCTAAGAAGATTATATCCGATCGAGGATCGGTGTTTACTGGACGATTTTGGACGAGTTTCCAAGAGGCCTTGGGAACCCAACTTAACTTTAGTACTGCATATCACCCAGAGACGGACGGACAGACAGAACGAATGAACCAAACCTTGGAAGACATGTTGTGCATGTATGTGATGGACCAACAAAAGCGTTGGGAGGAATTCTTGCCTCTAGTAGAGTTCTTTTACAACAACAGTTACCAGAGCACCATTAAGATGGTGCCTTTCGAGTTTCTCTATGGGCGACCGTGTCGGACGCCCTTGAGTTGGGATCTGCTTGAGGATAGGGACCTGGTGGGACCAGAAGCGATCCAAGAAATGGAAGAGAAAATGAAAACCATAAGACCAAGGATTAAAGAAGCGTCAGATCGACATAAGAGTTATGTCGATGCGCACCGAGTCGACTGTAGTTACGAGGTCGATGATCGAGTATTTTTGCGGGTTAAACCGCATAACAGTTCGGTCAAGTTTGGAAGGGGAGCTAAATTCCCTCCTAGGTTCGTGGGCCCTTTCGATATTGTGGAGAGAAAGGGGCCCGTGGCCTATCGACTAGCCTTGCCTGATTCTTTGAGGCGTATGCACGATGTTTTTCATGTATCTGTTCTGAGACATTATGTTAGTGATCCTACACACGTGATTGACATGAGTTCTTTGCAAGTATCGGATGAGGGAGCGCTCACGGCTGAGCCGGTCCGCATCTTAGATCATCGCGTTCCACAGTTACGACGTCGAACGGTAGATTAGGTCAAGGTCCAGTGGGACAGTTATAGTCTGCACTCGACGACCTAGGAGGATGCATATGATATGCGTCAGCAGTTTCCATTTTTGTTTGATAGATAGACTTATGATACTGTGATACTTTTATTTCTGCATTTATACTGAGAAACTTCGAGATGAAGTTTAGACCAAGAGGGGGTGTATGTAACATCCCGCTCTGGCACACTGAGAAAACTTATTATTTGAGGACACTTGCTCGCAAGTGATCTGGACCTTTTTGATGTTAGACCATTTATACTTGATTATGATGCGATTGACATACGACATTATGTGTTACTATTTAATGTAGACAGGTGTTATTGACTCAGTTTTATTGAATGTGCAGGGTTTTTAACCTTGAGGATGCAGAGGAATCGGTAGAACCCCCTGGGACTCCGGACTAAGTCAGGGAATGTGCTTTTTGGGTTGATTTATTTACTGTGATATTTTTTTGATCTGATGATATGATGTTGACATGTTCTGACACGATTTTTGATGATGCAGGATGACGATAGCTTGCCGACCAGACTCACATATGGAGTAAAGGGGCCACACACGATTTCCAGAGAGGTTGAGGGAGAGGGGTGGACAACAGCCCTGCCACTGCCTACTAACACTCCCGCTGTGGCTAGAACTGTAGGTTAACGATTACCTAGTTCGAGAGGATCCACGATTCCGTGAGGGCAGACTGTTATAGTCGCTCACGATGATTCTAAGGGGCGCGCAATAAGGCGGGGGCCTTATTCCTGAGAACCCTTAGTCTCCCACAAGTTCACCTGGCAGAGTGGTGACTCCAGGGGTTATAGATGTCTATCAATCAGTCCAGTTGGCGAGCGGCACCCTTGGAGCACGTGGTGCATCTTGAAGGGAACGTCGCACAAAAGAAACACAAGAAGCGAGTGGCACCCTTGGAGCACGTGGTGCATCCTGAAGGGCACGTTGCGTAAAGGAAATGAACGAGGCGAGTGGCACCCTTGGAGCACGTGGTGTGTCCTGAAGGGCACGTCGCATTGATGTGGATGAAGGAAACAAACCTAAATAGCCCTAAGACATTAATGCCTTAAGGGATTCTTAAACAACTTCCCTAACCCAGTGATGCCCAGTTCAGAATCTAGTACTAAGTTTAAAACTTTTAGGGTAAAATTTTATTCTAACCCTAAGAGCAGACCCTCAAATAAAAATAACAAATTAAACAAAAACCCACCTAAGTAATAGTTGGTCTTCATAAAAATTTTAGGGCGATGACGAGGGTAAGATTTAAAGCAAATCTAATAGTTTTAAAATTTTACAAGAAGAATTTAGTTCCTAACTTGTGGGAGAATGACATCACCTATGTAGTATAACATAAATAAAATTTCAAAAAATAAACAAAAAAAAACCAAGACCATTAACCTCTCATTATCCCTGTCTACATTATTAAACTATCATCCATCACCTTAATCTTCTAGTATCCATTTCCAAGTTACATGTCCATTTCACATTATTAAATCACCATCCATCCCCTTAATTTCTCATTATTCCTCTTTTATGTTATACATCTACTTTTCCCACATACATGTTTGTCATCACTTTAATCTCTTATTAACCTATATATATTAATGATAAATTAAAATGATGGATGATGATAAATTAAAATGATGAATAACATGCTGGCAAATAGGAAAAATAAAGTAATATATATTTTTATAAACAAATTGACGTGTATTCCATAATCTCTAATTTATAGAAAAAGAAAATAATTTATGGAGAAGGGTAGGGATGAGTGACACTTGTAAAAGAGAGAAATTTTTAGGGTTTCATTAAAAACTTAAATTTATTATGATTTAGGGTTGGAGGGGCAAAAAAAAAAGGAGGGCAGGAAGGGAGAGAAGGGGGGGGAGGAGCTATTAGGTATTGTTAGGCTGCAGAAATGGAAAATGGGATTGATTGCTTGTGAGGAGTTGGGGTTTTTCTCAGCTGATTTGAGTGGTAACTCAGCCTTGGAGGCGAGCTAGGAAGCTAGGTTACTGTCTGGATTGTGTGTGGCCCCTTTGCGGCTCGGGGGGCTAAGGGGGAAGCAGAGTACCCCTGGCGTTTGGATGGGAGGTACCGGTGTAGTCTCTACGGTCGGCGAGCGGGAGCGGCACGGAGCAGGAGAGGCACGGAGCGCGGACGTCATCGTGGCGGGAGGCAACGGTATGGTTTGTTGCTCTTTGGTAGAATAGGATGCATTATGGCCTATGTGGGTATCAGAATATTGGTTGTATTTGGATGTAATGGTTGTTTTAATTCTGTTCCTCGGCGAGTAAAATTTTGTTATGGTTATAAAATAATTTTTCTTACTCTGTTGTTGTTGGTCGTTGGGATGAAGGAGATTCTATGAAAGTGTTTATATATATCTGTAACCGTAGTGTTTAATTAATTTATCACGCGATACAGTCTTACTGCCGCAATCCTATATAGTTTTTTATGCTACGGGTTCCTTGGGGAATAAATTTACAACTAATAGCTACTGGAGAACCCCCCCGCGAATGAAAATTGTTGATAATGTGTATGTTGTGTACGCCTTACGGATAATAATTGCCACTGCAATTAAATTTTCTCCCTCTATTTTTATAGATAAAGGAAAAATGAAAATGTGATTTCGTTCTGCCCCCTTTCCAGAGTCAACCCATGTTTTCTATGTAAATTTCTTCCTCCTAGACTGTTGCTGTGTACTTGATCATTGCGTTTGGTCAAGGGGTTTTCTATGCATGCTACTACCTCTCGACGTTTCATTTTTATTTTATACTTGCGTTGTTGTTGTGACTGAATGAGTTGGGGTTGGATTTATTGGCGAATTGGGGAAGGTTGATACCCTCGCAAAAACTCCCATGCGGGGAGTACATCGCTGTAAATTCAATGTTGTTACATTGTCGGGATTACACTGCATAAAAACACCCATTCGCTTTCCTTGTTGTTGCAATGCTGGTGTGATTCGTGGTAATACCCACGCGGTTGCGTTTCGCTTAATCTCTGCAATGTGGGGGTTGGCATTTTTGGATACCCACGTGAGCTAGACCATTTTTCCTCTGCCAGATGTCGTCGACCAGCCTAGATTCGCCCCTTCCTGGCCTGGACGTGCTGAGCCTGTCAGGAGGACAATGCAGATTAAATTCTGAGTGCCTCTGACAAAGGGAGACAGGTTGCTACTGTCGCGCTGTGATCTGCAGTGCGCCCAGATTTTGTTTTTTAAGCCATATGCTTTTTCCTGGTTGACAGTGCTCCGTGTAACCTCTGGACCACATCCACCTGTGCCCTTCCTTCCTTACCCATTTTCGACAGCTCTGCAGTCATAGCCGTTGTGTTTACAAGATGAAATTATTGTTATTAATGGCCAGCGAACGATTAATCTTGTCCTCCACTTAATGGTGGGAATTTCAATGAATCAATTTCTTCATTATTTCATTGTGTAGACAGTGCGTAGGGATTTCCTGGACATAGTAATCATTCGATTACCGTGGGACAATGTCGTTCATTCATTTAAAACAGAAACTATATTACATTATTATTCTCGACGCCTGTGTCGTTGTAGCTCAATCACCAAAACCCTTGTTAATAGGCCTGCCTTCTAATAAAGAAAGGAATTATTCTTTGTTCATTAAGGAGGGAAATCGATGAAGTAAAACCCTTAAGGAAGGAGATTGTCGTGTATTGGATCGTTGATGTAGTTTATAAAAGGTAATGTCTTTGATGTATTTTTCAACTTGCAACCTAATAGATTAGTAATCAGGAGAGTATCATATATGTCAACGCATTGAGATGATTTAAAGTTAAATTGTAATTATCAATCGTTATTGGATTTCTCAACATGAACCCTAGTCTACCTTTCTATTACATATTATTAACTCTTAATATTATCCTCTATGCGTGCTTAGTCGCCCTTGATCCCTGACATGCCCGCACAGCTGTGAGCTCCGTGATGCCTGTTGCCGAAATGCCCTTTTCTGGCAGAATGGTTGGGCGTTAATCTCAAGGATGGTAATAACTTAAAACGACAGCGATAGGGTTTTGTGGAGGTGAATACAGTAAGGGAGAGGGAGGCGTTAACATTTGCGAACTACTATGTGAATTACGTCTGTTATATATTATATCAGTGACTTTAAAAGTATCGAAATTGATTCTTGGGCAGAAGTTGAACTTATTATANATATATATATATATATATATATATATATATATATATATATATATATATATATATATATATATATATATATATATATATATATATATATATATATAATTGGCTACTGAGAGCGGTGTCCATTAATCGCTATGTATTAATAACTTCTCACCTATTAAAACTATCTCAAAGATGCATTCACAACAAGTTGTGATGGAATGTGACTTCTATAGTGGTTGTTTAGATTAAATATTTTTTTAAACATTTTTAATTAAATAGGAAATAAATTTTTAATGCGTAAAGACTGTATTGGTCTCATTTTATAAGATAGTATTCAAGTTATTCCAAAGCACTTTTCTCTATCATATAAAGTTTTCTCCCCCCACTAGAGTTATTGTTGAAGATTCAATTAAACTCTTTTAATATTGTTTTGTAAAGTAGTGTGAGTATATTGAAAATGTAAAGGTGGTATATTATGATACTCATGAAAGTTCAAATGTGGAAAATGGTATATTATGTTATACATGAAAGTAATGCAAATCTAAGCGGTACATCATGCTGCTTATGAAATTCCAATTGCTTCGTATATATGCAAATTTAAAGTGATTTTGGTGAAGGAATATTCTATCACAATCAAAATATTTTATTATAATAAGAATATGTAAAGTGTTATATTTTGATTTTCATTTAAAATCAAAATTTATAATAATTTAGTTTTCCTCTATTTTAATAATGTCCCACTCCTTCTAATTGTACAATAATTTCTTTTCTTGACTTTTATCATTCGATGGCGTTATGTGGTGGATCCTTAAATTCACCTTATCATTTTATTATATTATCAGGATATTTTATTAACTTAGATGATATCTCATAAGAAAAGAGAGAGGTTGTGTCATGATGATTTTAAAATTTTGCACTAAGTATTGATTGTAAATATGGCCTGGTTGCATTAATTGTTAGTCCATAATTATCTATCGTTGATGTGTCAATTCAGATTATTGCATTAATGTTATTGTGGATTTTTAATGACTGCGTTGAACGACCTTAGAATATTGTGTACATTGATTTAGGTTGTAGACTAAATGACAGTCACTGTGTTAAATGATATTGGAAACTAATCAAGGTTTTGCGAGTATAACGATTAATTATATTGTTAAATGATAAATCCAGTCAAGGCCAGACTTGCACCATAAGGTCCTTCACTGCAGAATTAGAGGGTACCTTGATGAAAACTTATGATCTAAGGTAGCACGATGAAATGGCCTTAGAAATCTTGTAGATTGTAGTCCCTTGTTTAAATTAATTTTTTGTTGGGTCGTAAGCTTTGTGTGTTGGTCTGCTTGCGTCGGGTGGGATGTAGACATCTCCATGTTCCTCAGAACAGTCGCCAGCCGTGAGACCTTAAATGGTTAAAATCGATGGGAACCTGGGCTTGAGCGTTGCTTATGTGTCTTGGAGGTCCTAACCTTTGCAGGGTAGGACGGATGGGAAGTTAGTCAGTTTTACTTATTGTCGTTGATCGCCGTTTATGCATGCAGTTATTTGTCTTGCGTCCTTGTCGTCTTGTTATGTTCATCATGGTTGTGTCTTATTCGTCGTCGAGTGGCGACGCAGAGTCAATTGTGTGTGTTTCCTTGTACACGCACACACACACACTTTTAACAAAAACAAAAAAAAATTGCACCGATTATCAAAGTTGTTGTTGTAACGAGGAGGTCGTTACAAAAATTGCAGTCCTCATATACATGTAGGGTATTCCAAACACTAATTTTCATACATCAAGGGATAGTACATCCAATTCGACTTCATTAATAAAATCAACACTTACAACAAATTTAATACTACATTGTTTTGTTACCTTGATCTTTGCATCCTTTTTTTCCCATCCCAATGGATATGGGAAAGGATGATCATGTACCTCTAATCCACGATTTTTTACTAGACTTGTTTCTATGAAATTATCCTATGAACCATAGCCAAATAGGAAATCTAGCTTGGTCTTCTTTACCTAAATCTTGATGTGGAAGAGTTTGATAATTTCCTTCTCTTCATGTTGATGAAGGATAGTCATATTAACCTACTTCTTCATTGATGTGCATACAATATTATCATCCACATCAGAGATTTTTTCAACCTGATTTCTCAAATCCATGGCTAGAATATTCTTTTTCTTTGCATCATTCTTACAATTCTTCGGATTCAACTCTAGATGTAGTTTCTATCTCTTTTTCTTAGTGTGCCCATCAATATTTCAATGGTAATGGTTTCTAGTATCCTTTCACTAATGTGAAACTCCTAACATATTCTTATCCTTCCCCCTTCCCTCTTTTTCTTCCCCTTCTAGGAAGCTTCCTGTTGCTCTTTGCTTGGAATTGCTTGGCTACCCTTTCTTGTGGCTTATGTTTTCCAGATATTGTGCATCTAAACATGCCTTGTCCACTATCCTTGGATTTCAAAGTATCACTTGCTTTTGTATATGGCTATGGAGCACCCCCCAGATACTTGAGTAGTACATCTGGGCTCTTGGGAGAGATACTCAACATGATGGCCATGTTTCTAAAGTCAATTTTTTACTCCTATACACTCTTTCCTTACTTCTTCCTAGAGTAGTGACATTGGATCCATTGGTCATGCACACACCCAATTGGGTAGAATTGCGACTTGATGAGGATTTTGAAGTCCTCCAACCTAGTTAGTGTTAGATAACCCTCCATGATAACTGATTATGTATGGATTTCCCACCAGGTTAACGCATAGACCTCTAACTTGAGTTTGGAAAATGATATATTTTGTTCTTCATCTATATGGTAAATGATGAAATAAAATTCTAGTTTTTGCAACCAATGATTCATTTTTAATGCATCAATCTCACCTTTGTATGGATTATGTCCACTTTTTCTTCCTTATTAAATAGAGAATGTAAATATTTTACGATGTTGTAACTTGACTACTCTTTCTAAGGTTCTTTCCATGACTCCTCTTCTAGGTCTCCGTTATCCCTGAGTTTTTCTTCTGATCTGATATATACGTTCGAGCCTCCAACTTCTAGAAACAAGTAGATATTTCTTGCTAGAGCCACCAT
This sequence comes from Picea engelmannii, assembly GCA_009831015.1. NCBI lineage: Eukaryota > Viridiplantae > Streptophyta > Pinopsida > Pinales > Pinaceae > Picea > Picea engelmannii. The sequence goes on along the minus strand of ML776761.1, from coordinate 1,350,868 downwards.
TAGGAGGGACATATTTCGAGATATTTTAGAAACTTCCTCTTCTAGCCTCAAATATCTCCCATTTTTGGATCACGACAGTTGTTATGAACAAACTCATTTGGCCATGGCTAGGGCTTTATGACTTTCCTCTTAAACCGATTCTCGGATCCCTACAACTTTTCAAAAATACTCCAAGACAAATTTATCTAATACCAATATGATTTGTAAATTGTTGTGGATATTACACTAGATAGTTCATCAAAATGGATCTAAAAAAATACTTAAATATTTACTGTGAAGGTTAATTTCCTTCAGATCTTCGATTCTTTAATTATTGTTTTTCTGCTTTAAAATGTAGGAAATAGATGAGATGTGAAAAACACAAGGGAACATAAATAAAATAATCACACACCAGCCACAAATAAACACAATAAACCATCTCGGAAACCCAATATGGGAGAAAACCCATCTAGAATGTGAGGTTTCTCTACTCTCTTCTCTTCAAATGCAAGTACAAATAAAGAGGCACTCTCTGTGGAGTTTCCTTTGACACTATTACCTAGATGGCTACTATAGAATCTCTCCTCCTCTATTATGCTCTCAAAGTAACTCTCATATTTTCTCTTCTGAACTATGGAACAAATATAGTGGTAAATAATGGAGCTCGTTCTCCTCCTAGAAACTCAATATTTAACATAGCCCAATAGCCATATAAGGGTCATAGGTTTTGACTTCCTCAACCCTTAATTAATGATATCTTTTGGAACTTATAGAATATTCTCTAGATTCCACATGTGGTTATCCCTATATGGGGGGGGTGGGTGGGTTGACATGACATCCACTCGTACCATGGTGCTCAACAAGGTAGGTCAACTTGTGGGAGGCATAGCTTTTACATCAAAGCTCTGATTGAAGCATGGTTTGCACTATTGGAAATTTATTAGAGTGTAGAACACCTTCAATGGTGTGGCATAAATTTTGAACTCAATAACCCCCAAAATTTTATTTTAATACCTCAAATGGCTTTGGAAGGCCCCAAACCCCAATTTTCCAAACTTGGACCTGACACTAAAATGGCCTTGCAATATTATTGCTTAATTTTTTTCACTCTAAAAGAATCGATATAAATGAAAAATAATATAATTATCCAATATAGATCAATAAAGAAATGAAACCACCTAGGGAATTACCGTGCCTATTGATCTATGCAATAATTTGGACTGAAATTTCCATGGATTTTATCATTGGGCTATCTAAAATAGGTATACATACATGATCATAATGGTTTTTTAATGTCTCTCTGATTATTCCCATGGTTGTTGACTATCTTTCCAACTATGCTCATTTTTGTTCCTTACATCACCCATTTAAGTCATCCACATTTGCACAAGTCTCCAAGGATCATATTTTTAAATTACTTGGCATGCTTGATTTAATTGTGATGGATTGCAATACTACATTCACTATCAATTTCTAGTATGAGTTGATAAAACTATAAGGAACCCAATTGAAAAAGAGCATGGTCCGTCACCCCCAAAGAAATGTTGAAACGTAGGCGGTCAATAAGTTCTTGGAAATTTATTTAAGATTTGTTGCATCAGATCAACTAGGTCATTGGGTCCAACTGGTACCCCTTGTAGAATGGTATTATAATACCACCTATTATGATTCTACCAAAATTTCACTCTATGAGCTTAACTAGTGACAAAACGTTGCATATGTGGCCTCATACTTACTAGGCACATCCATGATTCAGGAAATGGACATAACTATTCATGCAAGAATTGACATTATTTGTACACTTAAGGAAACTTTAGTCTTATTTGAAAATTGAATGAAGAAATATATAAATGCATGTCACTCCAAGCACTACTCTAAATAAGGAAATACAGGGTTTTGTCATCTCCATCCCTATAAGAATACATATTTCAAGAAGAAGAACCACTAAACGCTAGTGCCTAAGGGCTATGGAACCTATCAAATTATCAAGCAAATTACAAAATTCACTTACATATAGGCTCTCCCAACCCACTTCAAAATCCACATAGTATTCCATCTTTAATATGTGAAAGAAAGATTTTCGCTAAATTGTCAAGTTTACACTACCCTCTTTGATCTCGATGATGAGGGCTCCATTAAGTTAAAACTCAAGGAATATTATTTTCTTATGATAACATGTATACTTATGAGTACATAGGTTGTTTGGAAGTAGTTAATTACTATATGGTGGCAATGGTATTTGAAGAAGGACCACTAGGTAGTTGGTGTTTCTTTAATTAATGTAAAGTGTAATGACCTCTCAGTATGCTCCGACTACCTGTGACACCAGAAAGTGCAATTTTTATTTTTCTTTTATATTTCATGTACATTGCAACTAATGAGAATCAAACACCCTATCTAAATTGAATTAGAGTTCACAATTCCAAGATTTAATGCAATTTTGAATTTTGAAACAATATGTATGCAATAACAAAGTTTGTTTACTTCATTACTAATTTAAGAATATTTCTCAATATTAATTATTTTTAGACAACAAGAACAATATATATTACTATATCCCTAATATCCCAATGACTCTAATTATTGGAATTAGGTATGAATTTTTTTAAAATTAAATATAGCATTCACATGGTAATGTTTCCTTAAAGGTGGTGTATTTAAATTAATTAATTGCATAACAATTTTGCAATAATATTCTACTATGTAATATACAACAAAACATTGTTATATATATAATTTAGAACTTAGGGTATCATTACGCTTCTAGAGTTTAATTATTATTATATTTTTACAACAGTTTAAATAATTCAAGATTTTTAATTTTAAAAGCAATCAATATTCAGATAATGAGCCCATGAACAATGGAAATATCGTTATATTAATAGAACCAATGTACAATCTTATTCCATCTAGCAACATCTTAATATGAAATTTAATTCGAAACATAGCTTGTTCTTAAAGGAAATTACTCTGAAACATAAGAGGCATATTATCAAGACTAAGGTTACTTCGGTTACTATTTAATATCCCTCATATGATATAGCATAATAGTATCAATTTTTAACTCGCAAATGGATTAAACATTAGAAGTACATTACAAAGAAGTCTCATGAATTAGATAGATTGTTGGCATTAGTAAATCATTGTCTAACAATGATATCGATGTCTATTAAAAATCACTGTCACTATGATAGCTTATGGTCATGATCACTACATTGTCCATCTAATATATAAAGTTTAAGGGATACAACGATCACTACATTGGCCATCATATATATAAGGTTTAAAGAGATAACTTAATCACTACCTGTCCATATGATATATAAAGTTTAAAGAGATAAACGTTTAAGCGATAGGATTCACCTGAGTTCCTAGTATATAAGGTTTATTTCCGTAGTTCAATGTTAAGTAAAAAAATTGTTGATTAGTTTTTCCTGTAGTTCAACGTTAAAGTAATAAAAAAAATGTTAATTAATTTAGTATATAAGGTTTATTCTGTATTTCAACCCGAGTTACAATCTGCGCGCTACCAAGTGCTTTGTCTGAGATTATGATTGAATTAAAAGGATATCGCAGGGAATGAAGTAAAAAAAATAATTCGCAACAAAACGAAATCACAACAAGAAACTCAAAGACATCTGAAGCAACACAGAGAATATCGTTGTTGTTTGATGAGGTAAAAGATGAGGTGCCAAATGAGGACTCAAATCAAATGCAAGAAAGGGGCAACACACAAACACTGAGTAAAAGTGGAAAATTAAAAAAGAAATGCAGAGAGTAAAATCATTATTAAACGCAGAGCAATGAAGAGAAATTTTTGTTGTGCAAGCAATGGATTGGTTGGGAAAAATAAAATGAATTGCAGAGGTTAAGGAGGGAATAAACACCTAGGAGAGAATTCCTTGTTGGGTAGAGAAATGATCCTACAATTATTATCCATGCAAATTAAAGAAGGGCATTTGAATCTAATTCATTAATACCGAAGTGAAAGACAGTCGATTTGGCTCCCATCCGACTTCTCTGGCACAGACTAATAACTTAAAGGATAAAGGAACATAAGATAAAAACACGATTTCTTTGTATTAAAAAAAATAAAATGCAGAGTAAAATAAAATAATGGCTCGATACCAAAACGCAGTCTTCCTCGGTAATAATACAATGTAGTAAAATTCTCAACCAGAACCGAAAAATACAAGAAAATGCAGTAATAAAATGAAGCTCAGAAACAGAAATTTAGTGACCCTTTTGCAATTTCACATGACACTCTATTACCCAGATAGAATTTCATATGCATAACTAAACGAGTCCTTTTATTTTAACAACATCTACGTACGCGAGCTTTCGACAATAAATAAATGCATGAACAAGAAATTGTATTATTATTTAATACAAATTAAGCACATGTGTACCATATCCAAATGCGAATAAATAGAAGTGAATGTCCCGCTCTCACGCTCTATCCAACCCCATTTTTCCAACCGATGAGACCTCACCAGTACATCCCAGCCAATGCTAGGGGTACTCTTATTCCCACTAAGCCGCCCGAGATGCAAAGGGGCCATGCACACAATAAATGAGAATGTTAGCACCCATATCACCTCGCAAGTTCAAGCTAGCACTTGTTACCTAAGCTCGGTATCCCAAATCCCACAAGAGAAAGTTCAGTCAAGATAAAATTTCAACAACGTAACGTTACGCAAGCCAGATGTGATCCATACTCCTCCTCTGCCATCTCTTTTATAGAGTTTCTTACTCATTAGTTTTCCAAACCCTCATTATATTCATTTTTCATTAAACTAATTAGGAAAAACCTCCCCCATACACATCTTGCTTGATCCCCTAGTTGCACCAAAAAATCAATTTATTAATTAATTAAATTTTCCTATTTCTCTCACCCACCTAAAAGCATTCCTAAAAATGCTCCTCGGTGTCCCATTATTCCCTTACGATTCTTAAATGACTTACGCATTACTTAATTCCTAACTGAGTTCATAAATAGAAGGTTTCAAAGGCTAGATTCCTTACTAAGTTAGACATTTCCCTCTTTCTTTAAGTTTCCCCCTTTTTCCTTTTTAACTAAAAATCATTTTAGCCAGAGTAGATAAAAACGACCATTTACCCTTTTTTCTTTTTAAATAAAAATCAATTTAGAAAGTGCAGATAGAAACAACCATTTACCCATTTTAATAAATTTAGTCATCCATTATAAGTTTTACTTTAATAATCAAAGTTTGAATTTCTTACCCCCCTTCTTGTTACATGTTTATTTAGTTTTTATTTATCCACATGTTCTACTTAGACCTAGGTTTTAATTTCACTAGGCTGGGAGACAATTGTTAAGGGAACTTTTAGTTATAAAACTTCACTCATACCATTATCTATTTTAAGGGAGACCAGGTCCTAAGGAGGCATAGTTTTCTAGGAACTAGGTTTATTAACTTACCATAGTTAAAATCACAACGTTCCCTTCAGGATGCACTACGTTCTCCAAGGGAGCCACTCACTTCTTTCTATTTCCTTTGTGTGGCATGCCCTTCAAGATGCACTATGTGCACCAAGGGTTCTACTTGACTCTTTTCATTCTCTTTGCATGACGTTCCCTTCAAGAGGCACTACGTTCTCCAAGGGTGCCACTCACCTCTTTATTGAATTTGGTAGACGTCAAACCCCTGGAGTAAATACTCTGTCAGGTGATCTTGTGGGAGACTAAGGGCCTCTAAGGAATAAGGACCTTTCCTTATTGTATGCCCCTTAGAATCATCGTGAGCGATTGTCACAGTCTACCCTCACGACATCACGGGTCTCTTGAACTAGGTAATCGTTAACCTACAGTTCGAGCCACAACGAGAATGCTAGTAGGTTGTGGTAGGGAGGCTTCCACACCTCTCCCTTAATGTCTCTGGTTATTGTGTGTGACCCCTTTGCCTCAAATGTGAGTCTAGTTGGAAAGATATCGTCATCCTCCATCCATCAACGAATCATTTCAGCAATAACAATAAACGTCATAATACATTATCATATATACATATGTCATATCAACAACATTCAAACCCTAACAATCCACTCCCTGACTCGATCCGGAGTCCAAGGGATTTCATCGATGCCTCGGCATCCTCAACATCCAGAGTCATGCAAACTCAGGAGAACCCAGTTAATAGAACATGTATATGTAAATACGACAAAATAACATATCATCAAATCCACAACATCTCATAATCATAATCAAAACAACCAATAGTATAATAACCCGGATCACTTGCAAGCAAGTGTCGTCAAAGAATAAGTCTTCTCAGTGTGCGCAAGAGAAGGATGTTACATATACCCCCTCTTGTTTTAAACTTCATCCTAAAGTTTCACAGTATGTAAGTGCCAAAATAAATTGTATCACAATATAATAGGTCTAGTTATGAAACAAAAATGGAAACTATTGACGCATATCATATGCGTCCTCCCAGGTCGTCGAGTGTGGACTATAGTTGTCGCACTGGACCTTGGCCTGATATACTTTTCACCACCGTAGTTGTTGAATGAGATGGTCCAAGATGTGAATTGGCTCCACCATGAGTGCACCCTCATTAGATACCTACAAGGAACTCATGTCAATAACATGTGTAGGATCACTAATATAATGTCTCAAAACAGATACATGAAAAACATCATGCATATGCTTCAAAGAATTAGGAAAGGATAGTTGATAGGCCATGGGCCCCTTCTTTTCCACGGTATTGAAAGGTCCCACAAACCTAGGAGAGAGTTTATAACCCTTTGCAAACTTGATCGACCTCTTATGCGGTTTCACCTGCAATAAGACTTGATCACCAACTTCATAACTACGATCGACATGATGCACATCAACATAACTCTTCTGTCGATCATGCTCTTCCTTGATCCTTTGTCTTATTATTTTCATTTGAACTTCCATTTCTTGGATCACTTTCAATTACACCAGGACCCTATCCTCAAGTTGACCCCAACTCAAAGTCATTTGACACTGTCGCCCATAAAGAAATGCAAAAGGCGCCATCTTAATGGTGCTTTGATAACTGTTGTTATATGAAAATTATACCAGTGGAAAGAATTATTCCAAATTATTCTATTGGTCCATAACGTACATACACAACATATCCTCCAAGATTTGGTTTGTTCGCTCAGTTTTCTCGTCTGTTTTCGGGTGATACACAGTACTAAAGTTAATTTGGGTTACCAAGGCCTCTTGGAAACTAGTCCAGAATCATCTTGTAAACTAGCCAAGTCATGTCTCATTTCCGTCAGTGGAAATCCAACAATGAAATCCATCGAAATGACCTCCCATTTCGATTACAGAATAGTGTGTGGTTGTATTAATCCTACCGGATGTCTATGTTCAGTCGTCACCTCCTAACATTATATACATCTTTCCACGTAGTTGACTATGTCCATCTTCATTCCTTTCCATAAGAATAAGGGTTTAAGGTCTGCCCTCATCTTCGTGACTCTTGGGTGAGCCATGTACACTGCTTTGTGAGCCTAGTTTAGGATCAAACTCCTCAACTCGTTGTTGGGAAGTATGTAAATTTGACTTTTAAATCTCAATAATCCATCATTTTCAATAGTAAATCCTTCAAATTTTGGTACCATCATTGTGTTTTGTCTGATAAAATCCTTGACCTTTTTGTACCATTTATTGTCGTGCTGTAAAGTTAGAATATTTTCACACAGATTCATTTGAAGAGGCATCATCAAAAAGATGTGTGGTCTCCGACTCAATGCATCCACTACTCTATTCACTGTTCCTTTCATGTAAGTAATATAGAAATCGTACTCGCTATACAATTTTCACCTACGTCTTTGTCAAGCGTTCAAGTCATTTTGCACAAATATGTGTTGTAGTCCACAATGGTTTGTTTTTATTTCGAATTTTCGTCCAATAAGGTAGTGTATCCAAAATATCAAGGCATAAACAATGGCTAACAACTCCATATCGTGTGTCACATAGTTCTCCTCATGCCTTCTCAACTTTCTCGAGATGTAAGCGATCACTCGACCTTCTTGCATCAAGACTCTGCCTAAGCCTTCCTTGGACGCATCAGTGCATACAAAGAAGTCAACATCCATGTCAGGTACCTTTAGTATCGGTGTTGTCGTCAACAACTCCTTGAGCCTCTGAAATGCCTCAGCGCATTTCTCAGTCCAAACAAACTTATTTCTCTTCTTCTGTAATTTCGTGACCGGATTTGCTATATTTGAAAAACCCTCGATGAACTGTATATAGTATCCCACTAAACCCATGAAGCTACACACTTCGGGGACATTCCTATATAGTATCCCGCTAAACCCATGAAGCCTCGACCTTTGTTGGATCCACAACAATACCTTCAATAGAGATGACATGCTCTAAGTAGTGAATCTTTGATTGATAAAACAAGCATTTAGACAATTTCCCATGCAATTTGTTCTCTCGTAGACACTGCAGTACCAACCGCAAGTTCTTGTCATGATCCTCCACAGTCTGAGAGTAAATCAAAATATCGTCAATGACTACTTGGACGAACTTGTCCAAGTATTCAAGGAAAACCCCATTCATCAACCTCATAAATACCCCATGGGTGTTTGTTAGTCCAAAAGGTAAAACAGTAAACTCGTTATGTCCAAACCTTATCTTAAAGGAGGTATTAGGGATGTCATCCTCCTTGATCAATAACTGGTGATACCTTGATCTCAAGTCGATCTTTGAAAACATTGTCACGCCTTTCATCTGATTGAACAAATCATCAATCCTTGGCAATGGGTACTAATCCGTGATCGTTTCCTTGTTCAATTGACGATAGTCAATGCAGAGTCTTCATGAATCATCCTTATTTTGTATAAAAATAATAGGTGCACCCCACGGTGACACACTTGGATGTATAATTCATAGGTCCAACAACTCCTTTAGTTGCATTTTCAACTCCTGTAACTATGGGGTCGACATATGATAAGGAATTATTTCTATTGGTTCAGTCCCCGATTTTAGGTCTATGGGAAATTCCAATTCCGTCTCCGAAAACATCCTAGGTAACTCCTCAGGGAAGACGTGTGCAAACTCTCACACCATCGAAAGGTGTTCTAGAACTTCTGCTATTCCCTTCTCGTTTAACGCAAGGTTCACATAAAACTTACATCCCTTGCACATGCTCTTCCGTAGCTTCAAGGAAGAGATGAACCTCAGGGAAACTCCCTCGTTTCGACCTACAATCACGCGTCTCTATCCCTCATCATCGACCAAGATCAACTATTTCATCTTACAGTTGAGTATCGTCTCATGTGATTCCAAGCAGTCTATACAGATCATGATGTCATAATATCCTAAGATCATGACGTACAGGTTATCCCTAGTGACAAACTCTCCTAGGTTAAGGCTACAACCCGTAACCTTCCCTCCAACCTTTTGTTTGGATCTCGAAGCCACTTCTACAAAGCTAAACTCATCCTGTTTGAATTCCTTTACCTTAATTATTTTTAGCATTGCACCATAAATAAAACTCTCGGTAGCACCTGGATCTATCAAAATTCTAAGGGTTTGGTCAGCGACAATACTTGACATCTAGAGCACGGTTCACTGGTGCTCTACTTGGTGGTTATTTACCACTGCATGGATCCGATGGGCCTTTCCCAAATCTCCCACGGTAGTGGGTCCGATTGATCTGGATGATATGGTCCTCTCCAATGGGAAGTCACGCTGGTTATGTGGCTCCCCACACGTCCAACACCCTTTCTTCAGTCCAGTACTCCTGGTACTCGAACTAGAAGTTGACAGCCCACCGGTATGGAACCCTAGTTTGTTTTGTTGAACAGGTCGAAACTATTGTTGCTGTGATCAACACTACTAGTGGTGTTGTGCTCCTCAGTAAGGAGTTTGTTGTTGAGGTGTTTGTCACTGAGGCGTAGTGAAAGTGGATCCTCTTTGGAAGCCACGATATCCTCACAAATGTTTAGCTGGTGTCTGATGTTATTGCACACCAGATGACACCTATCCCACTAGTCTTGTTGGAGTCCTGCTCTAACCCCCGTTGATAATATCCTCCTATGCTATGAGGGCCTTCTAGAAAAAATCATGCAAGGTTTGAAGAATCATAATTCTAACTTTGGCACGAATGCGGACATTAAGTCCAAACACCAACCTGTTGACCTTAATTTTCTCAGTATTCAAGTGCAGATCATATCAAGGAAGCTCCATAAAATGGGCATCGTACTAGGGAACCATACGGCCACCATGTCGCAAGGTGTTGAACTCGTTGAGCTTATGCTCAATGAATTCCTCATATAGATACCTCTTTTGGACCGTTCATCCAACAATTCCCATGAAATGTCTTCGACGACCATGTTCAATTGTAGTAGGAGCATCTTCCACTATAGAAGAGCGCTCCCCTTCAATTGAAATACCGCCATGCGGGCCTTCATGTTTGAGGTATAGTCACGACGCGCAAAGTACATTGCCATATTCTCCAACCATGCCTTGGCGGCTGTGCCATTCGAGGCACCAAAGAACTCAAGAAATTTGACCTTCTCGAGTTTGCAGTGAATGCTACCAGTATCAACCAAATCATGCGGTGGACCCTCGGAAGGTGCCGAAGCCCTGGTCTCCTCTCTATCCAAACGGTTGATTAGTTCCTGAGACATCCTTTGAAAGGACCTCATCAGCCCAACCACATCACCCACAACTATCTGTTACTGCTCGACAACCTGTTCGTCTCCCTAGGGGTTAGACCCCTCAAGCGTGGATGCTACCAGGGGCATCACATCTCCTGCCCTAGCACCCCGTCGTCTGCCTCAGTGGCTTCCTCTAAACATCATTACCTAAATGATTACAAATCAATTCAATTAGTGACATCATAATCAATTATCTAATCAATGGAAGATGTAGTGATCCCAAGCCGCAGGTCAAACTGGCTCTTATACCATATATAACGACCCCTCAATAGGTTATCACTGCATGTGATGCAAGCAAGTGCATTTTTTTTATTTTATTTTTTATATTTCATATACAGTGCAACTAACCAGAATCAAACACCCTATCTAAATTGAATTAGTGTTCACAATTCCAAGATTTAATACAATTTTGAATTTTGAAACAATATGTATGCAGTAACAAAGTTTGTTTACTTCATTACTAATTTAATAATATTGTTCAATCTTAATTCTTTTTATACAACAAGCACGATATCTATTACTATATCCCTAATATTTCAATGACTCTAATTATTGGAATTAGGTATGACAATTTTTAAAATTAAATATAGCATTCACATGGTAATGTTTTTGTAAAGGTGGCGTATTTAAATTAATTAATTGCATACCAGTTTTGCAATACTATGCTACTATGTAATATACAATAGAACAATGCT
>ML776761.1:1323069-1339515 GCA_009831015.1 Picea engelmannii | reverse complement strand
TTAGGGTATCATTACGCTTCTACGAATTTAATTATTATTATATTTTTACAATAGTTTAAATCATTCAAGATTTTTAATTTTAAAAACAATCAATATTTAGATAATGAGCCCATGAATACTCGAAATATCGTTATATTAATATAACCAATGTACAATCTGATTCCATCTAGCAACAACTTATTATGAAATTTAATTTGAAACATAGCTTGTTCGCAAAGGCAATTACTCTAAAACATAAGAGGCATATTATCAAGACAAAGGTTACTTCAAATACTATTTAATATCCCTCATATGATATAGAAGAATAGTATCAATTTTTAACTCCTAAATGGATTAAACATTAGAAGTACATTACAAAGAAGTCTCATGAATTAGATAGATTGTTAGAATTAATAAATCGTTGTCTAACAATGATACCACTGTCTAACAATAACATTGATGTCTATTAATAAATTGTCGTCTAGCAATGATATCATTATCTAACAATAGTATTGTTGTCTATCAATGTTGTCGTTGTCTATTAAAAAACATTGTAACCGTGATAGCTTATGGTCATGATCACTACATTGTCCATCCGATATATAAAGTTTAAGCGATAAAGCGATCACTACAATGTTCATCATATATATATAAGGTTTAAAGCGATAAAGCAATCACTACATGTCCATCTGATATATAAAGTTTAAAGCGATAAACGTTTAAGTGATAGTCCACCCACCCAATTTCCCAGTATATAAGGTTCATTCATGTAGTTCAATGTTAAGTAAAAAAAAACATTCATTACTTTATCCTGTAGTTCAATGTTAAGTAAAAAAAAAACATTCATTAGTTTATCCTCTAGTTCAACATTAAAATAATAAAAAAAAATGTTAATTAATTTAGTATATAAGGTTTATTCTGTAGTTCAGTTGGAGTTCCAATCCATGAGCTACCAAGTGTTCTGTCTGAGACTATGATTGAATAAAAAGGATATCGCGGGGAATGAAGTAAAAATAATAATTCGTAAAAAAACGAAATCGGAGCAAGAAATTCACAGAGATCTAAAGCAACACGAAGAATATTGTTGTTTTTCACTTAGGTAAGGGATGAGGTAAAAGATGAGGTACCAGATGAGGACTCCATGCAAACGCAAGAAAGGGGTAGCACACAAACGCTGAGTAAAACGGTCAAATTAAAAACAAAATGCAAAAAGCAAAATTGACATTAAACGGAGAGAAATGAAGAGAAATTTTCACTATGAAAGCAATGGATTGGATGGGAAAAATAAAATGAATTGCAAAGGTTAAGGAGGGAATAAATGCCCAGGAGAGAATTCCTTGTTGGGTAGAGAAACGATCCTACATTTATTATCCATGCACAGGAAAGAAGGGCATTTGAATCCAAATCTTTAACACCAGAATTAAAGACAGTCGATTTGACTCCTAGCCAACTCCTGAGGCACAGACTAATAACTTAAAGGATAAATGAACAAAAGACAAAAACACAATTTCTTTGTATTAAAAACAAAAAAAAAGCAAAGTAAAATAAAATAATGGCCTCAGACCGAAATGCGATCTTCCTTAGTAATAATACAATGAAGTAAAATTCCCAACCAAAACCGAAAACTACAATAAAACGCAGTAATAAAACAAATCTCAGAAACAGAAATTTAGTGACCCTTTTGCAATTTCACACGATGCTCTATCACTCAGATAGAATTTCATATGCATAACTAAACAAGTCTTTTTCTTTTAACAACATCTACACAAGTGAGCTTTTAACAATAAAGAAATGCTTGAACAAAAAATTGTGCTATTATCTAATAAAAATTAAGCACATGCGTACCATAGCCAAATGCGAAGAACCGAAAGTGAATGACCCGCACTCGCGCTCTATCCAACCCCGTCTTGCCAACCGATGAGACCTCATCGGTACCTCCCAGCCAACGCTAGGGGTACTCTTCTTCCCCCTTAGCCCCCCAAGACGCAAAGGGGCCACACACACAATACCAAAGAATGCTAGCACCCATCTCACTTCGCAAGGTCGAGCTACTACTCGTTACTCAAGCTAGGTATCCCAACTCCCACAAGAGAAAGTTCAGTCAAAATAAAATTTCAGCAATGTAATGTTACACAAGCCAGATGTTATACATACTCCTCCTCTGCCATCTCTTTTATAGAGTTTCTTACTCATTAGTTTCCCAAATCCTCATTAGATTCCTTTTTCATTTAATTAATTAGGAAAAACCTCCCCCATACACATGTCACCTCATCCCCTAGTTGCACCAGAAAATCAATTTATTAATTAATTAAATTTGCCTATTTCTCTCACCCACCCAAAAGAGTTCCTAAAAATGCTCCTCGGTGTCCCATTATTCCCTTACAATTCTTAAATGAATTACGTCTTAATTCCTAGTTGAGTTCATAAATAAAAAGTTCCAAAGTATAGATTCCTTACTAAGACATTCCCCATTTTCTTTAAGTTTCCCCTTTTCTTTCAAGTTTCCCTCTTTTTCCTTTTTAACTAAAAATCAAGTTAGCAAGAGTAAATAAAAACAACCATTTACCCTTTTTCCTTTTTAACTAAAAATCAATTTAGCAAGTGTAGATAAAAACAACTATTTACCCTTTTTAATAAATTTAGTCCTCCATTATAATTTTTACTTTACTAATTAAAGTTTGAATTTCTTACCCCCATTCTTGTTACATGTTTATTTGATTTTTCTTTATCCACATGTTCTACTTAGACCTAGGTTTTAATTTCACTAGGCTGGGCGACAATCTTTAATGAAACTTTTAGTTATTAAACTTCACTCATACCATCATCTATTTTAATGCCGACCAGGTCCTAAGGAGACATAGTTTTCTAAGCACTAGGTTTATTAACTTACCACAGTTAAAATCATGATGTGCCCTTTAGGATGCACTACGTGCTCCAAGGGTGCCACTTGCGTCTTTTTGTTTTTTTGGCACGATGTGCCCTTCAAGACGCACTACGTTCTCCAAGGGTGCCACTCGCCTCTTTCTGTTTTCTTTATGTGACATGCCCTTCAAGACACACTATGTGCTCCAAGGTTGTCACTCGCCTCTTGACTGAATTTGGTAGACAACAAACCCTTGGAGTCAATACTTCGTTAGGTGATCTTGTGGGAGACTAAGGGCCTCTAAGGAATAAGGAGCATGCATTATTGTGCACCCCTTAGAATCATCGTGAGCGGCTATCATAGTCTACCCTCACGACATCGCGGGTCTCTCGAACTAGGTAATCGTTAACCTACAGTTCAAGCCACGACGGGAGTGCTAGTAGGATGTGGTAGGAAAACTGCTACACCTCTCCCTCAATGTCTCTGGTTGTCGTGCATGACCCCTTTACTCCAAATGTGAGTTTGGTCGTCAAGCTATCGTCATCCCGCATCCATCAATGAATCATGTCAGCAATAACAATGGGTGTCATAATATCTAATCATATATACATATGTCACATCAACAACATTCAAACCCTAACAATCCACTCTGTGAATCGATCCAGAGTCCAAGTGGTTTCGTCGATGCCTCAACATCCTCAATGTCCAGAGTCCTACAAACTCAGGAAAACCTAGTTAATAACAAATGTATATGTAAATACGACAAAATAACATATCATCAAATCCACAATATCTCATAATCAAAATCAAAACAACGAATACTATAACGACCCAGATCACTTGCACGCAAGTGTCCTCAAAGTATAAGTCCGCTCAATGCGCGCAAGAGAAGGATGTTACATATTACAACTATAGGTTAATAGGGAGAAACCTTTACTATCACAACTATAGGTAAATAAACCTTCAATGTTACAAAAAACATGACAAGAATAAAACAATATAGAATTTCTTAACACTTTGGGCAAGTCCTTTTTGCATAATGAGTACACATGAAATAATCTCTAGCCCTTGAGAGTGTAGGGATTAAACATCAATATTGATACACCACCCACACATGATATCATAGAAACATGCTTGAGGAAAAATATCTATATTATTCTAAGATCTTTAATTGGATGTTTATGCTCCCCAAATGATGTTGTTGAGGGACAAATGCTATAGTGTGATTTTCAAACCCACATTGTACAATATGATTGAATAAAGGTAAAGGAAAACGAAAATGTTTGTCGATAAATGCTACTGCTTAATATTGCAACCATTAAAATAATATTAACTCAAATTAAATATAATAAGAGAAATAATAATGAGTGATATTTATATGAGAAACTACTAACACCTTTACTTTTTAATAACTTAAATTATATTATGATGATGATGATTAAGATCCATTAAGACCATAATTTAAGAGGGTAAGTAATTACTTGCAATTATTTATAATTTTGTTTTTTTGCTTTAAAAACATTAAGAGAATATTTCCAAGATCATCATATTTTTGTTGAGTTAAAATTTTAGGAAGGTTGCTAGTGTGAGAAATATTTTGAAATTGAGATCTAATTTGGGTATAGGTTGGACAATTTAAGAGAAAGTGTTTTTCATCTTCAACCTTTATGAATTGACCAACGCCCAATTTTATATAACTAATATTATATTATATTAATGAAATAATATATATATATATATATAGACACACACAATCCACTCAAACCAAAATTGGTCTATTGGACCTTAAGAAGTATAAGATTACTTAGATTTCTTTATAATGTAAAAAGTATTAGGAAGGTTTGTATAAATTGAGATCTACTGAGGCAGTTTAATAAACATTGTTGACCATTTCTCAAAAAAATTGACTAGTGATGACCAATTTCCATGCATGCCATGGTGTTTTGGGGATTGTCTAATGTTTGGTCTCACTATGCAACTTATCAAAATTAATTCTAATTTTAGTAATATTGATTCTCTTTTTAGCTCTAATCAAAACAAAAAAATATTTTTCATTTTCAAAATTAAAATTAACCATATCTTTATATTATCTTAATTTTCTTTTATTGTCTAATCCTTTATTACACCATATATTCTTTTTAATATAAATCTTTAACCATAATATTTACAAAACAAATAAAAATATGATAAAAAAATAAATATTTTAATAATACATTAAAATTTTAAGGATGATAATGACACCATTAAAATCAAATATCGAACTTTTCCTCTTTTTCAACCAACACATCAATTTATATCCACTCCTTATCCACTCGTTGGGCTAATTATTTTTTTATTAGAAAATCGTTGACCTCAGGACTGACGGATCGATCAAAATTCACCTCCGTGTCCATTACGACAAAAACGACATTTTATATCGATCGACAGCGAAGCTAGATAACGAGTTATCTCCCACCAGCGGACTATATAATCAATCTACCGTCGGAGTGGTTTATGATAAACCACTAATTATTCCCTACCTATAATGCGACAGGATTTTTATTTATTTATTGGACACAAGATGGTAATCCATTGACGATGCTATCCCGAATCCCCCTTACGCAATACTTCAACGGCAGGATTTGTAAATCACGGGGAAGGTAATGATATCCAGAACCGGAAGATACCGAGTAGTGTGAGAATGTTGTACTTTGACCAAATTATGCTATCGATAAATCAGACGGCGGGATTTAAAAAGCAGTGGGTAGGTAGCACGCAGATAGACTCGCTTCCAGTTGTCCTCTATCATTGATCTGCATCCTTTTTATAGTGAATCCTATCACACCCCTCCTCATCCCAAGTTTATTGCTATCAATATTGTTGTTGCAGAGAAATCTAGTTGATCATTCCCCTTACCCTCTGTTTTTCATTGTTTCACTGTTCTATCATCGTCGGCAACAATCAGTGATAGAGATCTGTCAAACCGATATTAATGGAAGGGCTGATACCCTGCATTTACAGAGCTGTCGTGCGACACAGCTCGAGTCATCAAATATTATCTCGCAGCAGCAGCAGCAGAAAGAATCTATTATCATCAGCTGATCAGCATTCTAATAGCGGAAGATTATTTGCGAGGGATGTCACCAGACTACCCAGCAAGGAAGACTCGGGTCGGTTCGCTGATATTGCAGCACCGCAAGACTTTCAGGTGATACCGCCCGATCGAACTTTCCCTTCGATCGCTGAATCCTTACACAGGCGGGCCGGAAAGCAGTCTCTATTAAACCTGCCAAGGGAGGTTCACCATTCTATTTCCTTCCATTATCGTCAGTAATGCGGCTATAATTATTGTTATTTTAATCAGCGCCGAGTTCCTTTCGTGAAATGATATGTTATGTGTATATTGTTGTTGTGGGAGATCTAAAATCACATTCTCCTTATTCAATGAAATATTTGCATGGCTTACAAGCACACAAAATGCATTCGGTATTTGTCCTTTCATGGCCACATTGACAGATTGTTGCATATGCATAATATGATTATGAAATGCTTTCGCATACATTTACATTTAGTTTTGGAATCAATTTTGCTTTCAAGAAATTGTACAACCGTGTTTTTGGAACAAATTGCACAATTATCAAACCTATGATAATGATGTTAACGTAGTTTTTAAAAGGGAGATTTTAATAAATTTTATGTTTTGTTACATAAAGAGACAGAACTATTGGAAAAACATTTTTGAAGAAACCAACAATTTTTTTTTATTAACTATGGGATAATCCGTTGGTACACTTATACTGTTCAATTTCTCTATTAAAACTATAGTTTGTATCTTAAGCTATAACTCAGGGTCATCATGTAGCTTTCCAAATTTTCAAAATCCAATTACTCGTTTGTTTTGTAATATATGCTAAAGGTATATTTCAAATACCCTGTATTGATTAATTAGTCGTTTGTGTATTGGAAATCAATAATAAAAACTAGCCTTTAAGGAGGAAATAATCATTGATATATTCCTTCTATAACTTCATAACAAACCCAAAAATTCTAAATCCTCACTGGTATAAGGACTAGCACATTCTCAAACTCGTGGTTGGTGAAGGCCGAAATGCTCAGAAAATGAAAGGTGGTCATAAAATAAAACACAAGGCTGTTTAAATGGTTGTGTTTCATATTTATATCTCTCCACTATGTAACAAAACTTTAATTTTTGTTAATCATTCACTTGGAAATTACCTAACTATCATAGTAAATTTTAAATATGATTAAATAAAAGTAAAAAAATAAACATGTAAAAGGATGTCTTTATAATAATAAGAAAATTAATGGTTGAAATCACAACCATTGATTTATTAGGATGACAAATAATATTCTATCAATATTTAATCTTATCCATATAAAACCGATTAAACACTAAAAACCTATTAAATATACCCATTATTAATAAATATAAACCTTTAAACATAAATATTATAATTAATTTCATAATTCTCACCTAAATCTTTTGGTATCTCCATTACATCATCGTAGTAGGCGATTAAACTCATATATACGGGTTGGAATCTCCTCTCCACAGTTGGATCCTTCTGAATGTGGTTCTTTTGTTTTTTCTCATTCAAAATATCGGTTGTATCATTTCAGTTTTGTTGCACCTACTCCACTCAAAGTAACTATGCCCTTTTCTAAAAAATATTCCGTATTCTTTAACTATTAACATCTTTTTATTTATTTTACTCCTTCCAATTCCAATTCCCATACCAACAACTTCGATAATTTCTCGAACCATTTAAATAACTTTAATACAAATATTAAAGAGGTCATCTCCAAGATTTTCAAATACATGCTTTACTCGAGGACTGAATAGAATATCCACTTCATGAGTTGATATTCATGAGTTTATATTAGAACAAGACGAAGTTTTATATTATTGCATTTTTCAGTTTTGTTGCACCTACTCCACTCAAAGTAACTATGCCCTTTTCTAAAAATATTCCATATCCTTTAACCATTAACATCTTTTTATTTATTTAACTCCTTCCAATTCCCATACCAACAACTTCAATAATTTCTCGAACCATTTAAATAACTTTAATACAAATATTAAAGAGGTCATCTCCAAGATTTTCAATTACATGCTTTACCGGAGGAGTGAATAGAATATCCACTTCACGAGTTGATATTAGAACAGGACGAAGTTTTATATTATTGCATTTTAGTTAATGGGTTTTTATTAAGAAAAAAATTAATTACAAAAACATGACGATGTAGAAAAAAAAATAATGACAAAAATATGAAGAACAACATTTAGAATATTGAATTTTTATTCTATTTGGTCTTTTTAGGGTTATCTATGTTAGGAATGTGCATTTATTTATGAATTGTTCTTGTAACTATGTGATCTATTCATGATCGGTTTGTGTAACTGACTGATAGATGTTATATATACGAGCATACCCATAGAGGTAAAAGTGTGAAGTGGAGTGAAAGGTGTGTAGAGAGAGAAGAGTGTGTGTGAGGAGAGGATGATCATATGCCTGAGATTGGATATTGAAATTCTACTTTGAATAATAAGAATACCGAATATCATTGCTCATGGGTTTTTTCGGCATTGGGTTTCCAAATAAATCACTATGTCAATTATGCGATTGTTGTTATTGGTTTTATGTGTGTTTAATCTTTCTTGCCCATGCGCAAGAAGGCGTGATTGAGTGAGTAACAGGTCATCGATGCTCCCTAGACAATGTTAGAGGGACCTCGACACTCTCAAACTTCGAAACTCCCTAGACACGTCGAGGGGCATAAAATCCAAACCGAGAAGCATAACGGAGTTCTATAAGATTCAATCGATTTGTTTGGAAAAGACCATACAACCACACTACTCAAATCACCGAACATAGTGTTCTTGAAAATATACCTCTTGTTCATAAATTGCACTATGTCTCATTGATATTTACCCTAGTCCGAGAGATTCTCCAACAAACGATTTTGAAATGATAGAGGAGGGATTCCACTAGTTGAAACTTGGTGTCCAAGATGCATTAAAACCAACAATTCATCAATCTGATTACCCATTTTAGTTTTACCACAAGTTGCAACTCGCCTTCTCAAGCCATTCAACAACATGTTGGCAATAGAATTAGACCTAAACCATGAACATGACATAGACCTAGACCAAGATCTAAATCATGAACTAGACGTAGACCTACACCATTAACATGACCTATACCATGACATAGACCATGACCTATACCATGGAAAGAAAAGGCATGAAAAGGCAAGGAACGACAAGGAAATGTCTTGGTATAGGTCTAGGTCTAGGCATGGAAATGAATGGAAAGCCAAGGAAATCCTAGGAAAGATATGATAAGGCTAAGAAAAGATAGACATGGCAAGGAAAGGAAAGGTCTAGGTCTAGGTCTATATTTTATATCTTGTTATGAAATTTATTGTGTTGAAAGATTAGTTTTTATTTCTTTTATTTTAAAGAAGGCCTTGAAGGTATGTTGTTTTCCATGAAATCCAAAAAACATTATGGACCAATAGTGTAATGGGACTACACCATAAGGATGGGACATAAACCTATTTAGTGACATCCCTTTCTATGTAAATCCTATTAATTATGATAATCAATCTTTCACAACTATGAATATACCTTAGATATATGAATAACGAGAGCTTATGTTATGACATTGAAATTCTCATGCAAGTATTTTTTATCTAAGATAGATGGGCTAACAAGTTGTAGAATTACATGCTTAATGAATCCTTTGATTGTAATTTTTACGTATTAAACTTGTTAATTTAGTACAAGCATTATTTTTTTTAGGAAAAAAAAAGGTATGATACATGAATGTCGTCATTTTTTTATAAAATTAACTTGATAAAAAATTCTCCCTAATGATGAAAATAACTATATTTTTAAAAACAATTAATCTTATGAATATCATAATGAAAGTACTTTTTAGATGAATTATAGTTAGCAAATGAAAGGCATGGCAAGGCAATGCAAGGCATGACATGGCAAGGTAATGCAACGCATGGCATGAGATGGAAAGGCATGGAAAGGAAAGCCAAGGCATGTAAATGCATGGCAATGCATAGCAAGGCATGGCATGGCATGGCATGGCAAGTAAAGGAATGACTTGGAAAGGAAAGGCAATGCAAGGCATGGAAAGGGAAGGAATGGAAAGGCAAGGCAAGGCACAACATGGAAAGACACAACATAGAAAAGTGTGACATGGAATGGAAAGGAAAGACATGTCAAGGAAAGGCACGGCATGGAAAGTCTTGGTTTCTATCTCTCACTGCTAAGACTGACCCACATTCGGATCTCAACAGGTTTCCAAAAAGTACCTTTAAAACTATCAAACCTCCTAGTAAACCAGAAGGCAACACAACGCATAGAGTGCACTGCCAAGTCTCACCCGAGATAGCTTAATGGGTGACTACAATGCTCAAGAGCTTGCATTCTAGGAATGAGTGGGGATCTTGGGTTGTATTCTCTCTTCTTCATGCATTCATCATATTATCCATTCAATATTCCTAGGATTCACTCATCGTTTAGGTCATTCATGCATTCTAATATATCTAGCTTAACAATTCATTCACAACTAAGCATTGAAAGAAAGTAAACATGCTATGGACATCACATATAACACATGTTTTTAAAGTGGTTCACCCCCTCCTGGGCTACGTACACAAAGATTTGGCTTCTCTTATCTTTTATTAGGCCTGCTACAAAGTATGGTGTTACACGCATTACATCTTTCTTCATACAAGCATGAAAAGGTTCAAGACCCTCTCTGAGGTGGAATAGATAACACGAGGCTCCTTAGCCTGTGATCTAGCCCTTAAAATATGCTTGAATCGACTCTTCTACGACCTTATTACAATCAACAAGCTCTCAAATTATCAATAGTATCGAATTGATTAACTCTTGAACAACTACTGAACAACCTCGACCTACACCTCCTACATTCTTATTTATACTAGTTTTAAGGATTATAGGTGTTACAATATTTATCCAAAACACTAACCCTAACATGGTTAGGTTTATCTACCTGCACCCCACATTGCTTTTCCTCTTGCATGCTATTTTTCCTTCTTTTTTTGCATGCTTCTTTATTGCCTTCGATTGTGCATGCTCTAAAATTAGTTTTTTTTTTCAAAAAATAAGTCTTTCCAAAAATAGAATTTCTTCTCCAAAATTCTTCTTATACCCAAAATATCCTTACCATTTATAGATAGGACTGTGCCCAATAGGTCCTCAACATTGACATGTATCTCTTCTTGAGCCACTTAGGTGGTGTGCGCTCCCTGCACTGCCCTGTCTAGTCTGTGGAAATTTTTTGCTAGTTCATTTACTTTTTCTCTCATCTACAAAACTTTTTTTGTTATCACCTCTATTGTTTGTGTTCTTATTTCCTCCTGCCTTAGTGTTGCGCTCTCTTCTTGTACCTGTGCTCTACTTGTCTTCTATTCCTCCAACTGTGCAATCATCTTTGCTACTTGTTCTTGGAGGGGTTCCAGTTCATCTTGTCTCTCTTATTTCTTTGTCTGCATGGTTTTCAAATATGTCTGGAACATATTCATGTATTGAGTTCCCTTCAAGCACTCTGTGATGCTCATTGTTTTCTACCTTTGTTTGAGCTCTTGTATAACAGTGTTGATTGTCTGCTCTTCTTGGTCCCATTCTTGGACCTTCTCGTCTTCTTCTAGGGTAGTCCATATATGTGCAGCTCCATCAAACATTTCTTCTACTTCCCTTCCTTCGTCCTCCAGCTCAGCTATTAGGAGCGCAAATTATTTTTCTCTTTGTTCTCGGACCTCGGGAAGAGTCGTAGGGTTGAGAATTTCTTTGAGCTTCTCAATATCTTCCTTGTTTTGGTCCATTGATTGTGCAATCAGGCTGATCTTCTCCTCTGGGATTTTCTGGACTGCTTGTGCACTATCTGGGATGCGATCATAAACCGTTGTTAATCCCTGTTACAATCTATCTGCACATTTTTTCTCCTCCTCCTTCTCCATGATGATTTGGTCTCATGTGATTTGTAGCATTTCAACAACTCCTCTACCCACCTCGAAGTTTCTTGCATCCGTGCGGGCCCTGGACTGTACTTCTTGGATGACACTAGGCTGTAGTCTGTATAGTGTCTTGGTGGATATTTGTGCCATGACCATTTCAACTTGTTCTATCTCCTCCAGGGGTTTCTGCATAGTTTCCTTATTGAATATGATCATTTGACGTGTTACCATAAATGTGTCCCTACCCTAGACTACAAATTTCATTTTCTCCTCTCCTTCTTTTTGTGGAGGTGGCCTTTTTGTCTTCTCCTGTTGATTTGTTATGGCTTGTGATCCTGCTTGGATCCGTAGTTGTTGTATGTTCTCATGAGCCTCTAGGAGCTTGGCCATGATTTCTTCCCACTGCACCTGTGCAATTCAGACCACTTCTTTGCCCTTGTCTTGGAATTTTTCTGTGACAATCTCTACATCATCCTCTCTCAGGGTGATTTCCAGTTCCTTTGTGTCATACTTTATTTTATTTCGTGCCTCTTTTTCTTGCATGGGTTTCCTTACTGTCTATGAGGGATGAATCCCCTTTGTTTTACCCTAGGTTGTTTCTTCTTTAGCATGTGAAGTATCCTTCCTTCCAGTATATGGCTAGCTTCCTGTCCTTGCTTCTACTATTCTTCTCCTTGGTTGTTTTGGTACTGGGATGCTCTCGGCTGGTTGGTTCCACGTTGTAGCCATTCTAGTATTACCAGTTGATCTCCTTGTTCTTGCTGAAGAGACTTCTTCAACCTTGTCCTTAGGATGAGAGGATTTTTTCGTGTCTATCCTCGTGGTTGGTTTTGTTACTGGTAGTTGCCACTGCACAAGACAATCTTTAATGATCCATTCCACTTCCTCTTGGGTTACGTAGTATTGCATCTCTAGCCATGCCTTCTTTGGATCCCTTGCAGTTTAGATCCATACATGATGCCTTGATGCCTTGAACTTGTCTATCCCATTCCTCTCTTTCAGTACCTCCATTAGTATGTGCCATACATTTTTTGTGCGTTGTTGTATGTCTTCCAACAACATTGCAAAAACTGCGTTATTTTCTTGTTGCATCTTTTTATCCTTGGCCTACTAGAGGGAATCATATCTGACCACATAAAATTTCGACATCCTATCCAAGAATGCTGATAATTATGGCTCCTTCCACCCTTCCAATGTTACCAAAATGATCAACCAGGAGTAATGGAACTCAATTCCATTGTCCCGCGCATCTCTACAGTCTATCAAGAACTAGTTCAGCAGGTATGGTGTCGATTTGAACATGACCCCCTTCGCACAGTACGTGGCGACTACCAGAGCGCCTGCTGGTGCCTCCTATTTGCAAAATTTCCTTAAAATTTTACAAGCCATAAGCTTGATAGCTAACCTTGTCACATTATCATTGATGTCTTTGATGAAAATGCCTCTATTTCCCCAACTGGTGCCAAACTGCACTTTGACTAGCTCTATGATTTCTTTCTCCCACTCTTTTTTATACAAATAGTCTTTTGGCTATGCATTGAGTATGAGGATTCTTGTGATTTTGGAAATCAATGGCACATCTATCTGTATCAGTCTATCCATCCATAGGATGCCTCCATGTACATGGGAGACTAGCTATTTAACATAAAGCCTAACGTTCTTACCACACCCAAAATTTGGTTCATAATGCTTAAGTTATAGAGCCTTGTTATCCACAGTGCGGGCTCCATTATGGATTTAACTAAGGGTCCAATTTCCTTTGTGTTTATTAGATAACTCTCCTCAACCAACTTTGGTAATTTCTCCACATCGCGCACATCATGCTCGATGTACCTAAGCTTAGGTACCCTTCCCATCATATCATCCAGAGTAATGAATGCATCTGGAAGATAGGGGAGTTTAATGTCCATGGAATCCTACGAATTTCTTTTTTATCATGCAACAAATGTGCTTGTCTATGTTGTGTCTACATCCTCTTCCTCCCTTCCAGACTCTAGTCAGTTGATGATGTCTTCGACCAACAATTTCTCTTGTTCATGGGACTGTTGCGGTCCAATTGCTTCGTTAGGATTCATAGACATATCAAGGTTAGGGTTCAAAATACCATTATGGCCCTTAGAGCTCTTCCCTATTTCTCCTTACTGTGTTTTCGATGTTACTTCCTCAACCCGTGTCGGGCTTATTGACTATGCGTCAGAGGTGGTAACATCCTCCATATTGACCACGTTCTCGAGCTATTGCATTCTTTCCTTGCGCCTCGGACCTTACCGAGTAAATTGGATGTACGAGCCTAGCACGTCTAACTTTGGTGGAGTGATCATGTCTCGAATTCGCACACTTTCCTGCTTTTGTGTAAAATGTTATCTAGGGCACGCACTCTGTTTCTCGCTCTATGATCAAAATTCGCTTCGGTGTTGAATAAACACATGCTTTCCTCCTTTTATAGACCCAATCTTATTTATTTTTAACTTTTTTCATGCATTTTCACCGAGTGTAATTTTTCCTGCGCATTGTCTTCTGATGTTTGACGCGGTAATTACTGCGTGAAACTTTTTTCTGCACTTTCTTATGGTTCAATCAACTTCTGTGTCTTTTTGTGTTTTTCTTCCATTTTTTATTTTTGTATTTCGTTTTTCTCCTCTTTATTTCTTTTTATCATTTTTCTATCCTAAACTCTACTATAGTACACTATATACATGGATTTATCACGACGTTGTAACTTATAAGGGTTATGAGGTTGATTGTCCCTATACAATTTCAATCGACTACCACTGATCATTCCTTTGAGTTATGTTCCTGCCAAATCCTTTAGTTGCACAGATCCTTCATCTCTGGCAGTCTTTACTTCATATGGCTCTAGCCAATGCATTATAAATTTACTAGGATGTTGAAAACATTTACTGTCATAGAGTAGGACTAGGTATCCTTCCTTAAAACTCTTCTTCTTAATATGTATGTCATGTCAGGATTTGTCTATTTCTTTCTGTACTTCCTGTTGAAATCCTTCCAGAACTCTATCCTCTTATGTTTCCATTAGTTGACTTAACCTTTCCTGTACCACATTTCTTTCTATCATGGTGGTAATTGATGCTACGCGTAGATTGGGTACTAGAAATTCTAATGGCACCACAGCTTCCTGTCCATACACCAATCTGAATAGTGTGTGTCCTGTCAGTTTCTTACATGTGGTCCTGTATGCCCATAGTACTGCTGGTATTTTCAAGTCTCAATCATACCTTTTGACATTGCAGATATTAGTCAAAGCATTCTTCAAGATCTTATTCCATGCTTCTACTGTCCCATTTTTATAAGGATGGTGTGCTCTTTTGGTGATAGACTTCAAACTCCTCACTCATATCCCTGATGGTACTGTTGATAAATTGAGTGCCTTGGTCACTCATCAAAATCCTTGGGAATTCAAATCTGGTGATCACTTAATAGAACAAGAAGTGATCCGTACTTATGTAGGAACACAATGAAATAAAGAAATACACATAAATGCAGAGATGCAGCGGAAATAAGACTTCATTTCATTAATAACAAATGACTGAAATATGCTTATAGACAGAATGGAAACAAACTAGCTAGGGCGTTGGTAGCTTATCTTTGAGAAGAGATGTGGTTGCTACTCGCATCCATGAGAAGATGATTACAATGAGGCTCTAGAGGCCTTTTTACAATAGAGGAGAATGCCAAAATTTATAGACATCCAAAAACCTAACCCTCGGAGATGAAGTGCCAAAAGTCATGCGGGCCCCGTTTGGGTAAGTTAGTACATCAACTTCCGGGGGTCATAACTTTTGCATACGATCTCTGTTTTAGGCGTGTAATAGCTCGTTGGAAAGGTATCATCGAGGAGATTCATTTTGGGGGCTCAATCATGACTTTGGCTATCATTGAGAACCTCAATCTCAAAAAACCTTCATTTAGGCCCTCAAAATGGTAGTAAATTGCCAAAATTGTCAGAAAATTGTTTTGAGCCAGTCGCAAAAGGTGGGTGGCCACCGATATCCACCTGGATCAATCCTCCCTACTTAGGAAGCAATGGTCCCCATTGCATTGAGTTCCTCCATGAGATGAGGAAACTTCTGCTGAACTTGGTCCTTGGTGAGCCACTTGCCTTGGTGAAGGAGTTGGCCCTGCTTTGACAACACGATATAGCGGTATCCTTTGTTTTCGGTTGTGCTTGATCTGTGTATCCATGATCTGATCAGTTCTGGCTTGTTCCATGTAGTCTAGATTTAACTCTGTTGGTGTGAGTTGTTCTTCCATGTCGGATGTGTCTAGTATAGGTGGAAAGTAGGGCCGAAGGCGGTCCACATTGAACACCGGGTGCAGACCAAGGAATGGTGGAATGTTGAGCTCAAAGGAATTTTCCCCTACAGCCTTGGTGAGGGTGTATGGCCCATATTGAAGCAGACGAAGCTTGCGGTGGGGTCCAGCAAGGCGTTCCTTTTGCAAATGCAGCCACACATTGTCACCCACTTGGAATTTGTGTGGCACCCGATGTTGATCATGTCGTTGCTTGTACTTAGCATTGGCTCTGTCTAAGATGTCATGAACCTGTTGGCGGATGTGTTGAATGTGCTCAATGAATTTGT
>ML776761.1:1279467-1319569 GCA_009831015.1 Picea engelmannii | reverse complement strand
TCCATTTCCTCCTGAATGTATCTATGCAGACAACTGCGGTACTTTAACACCAAATGTTTCTCTGAATCTTTGATACCCAACTTTGTGCGTAGGGTATGAAACAGATTCGTAATCTCATGCACATCTTGGTCCCTTTGTTGCTACAAAGTAGTCCATTGTATGTATTTGTCCTCATAGCTCCCCACGGGATAATATTGTTCCTTGATGGCATCTTGGAAAGAATTCCAAGTGGGTGTGACCGAGAAAAAAGAGGGTTCTACCTCACCCTCTTGCTCCGAGTAGGTTTCCCACCATTCCTTGACATGGGGAGCGACTTTGAGGAGTGCGAAAATAATCTTTTCTCGATCGGAAAACTCATGAACTGAGAAATATCCTTCTAACAGATTCAACCATCTATCTACAACATCTGCATCTATTTGGCCGTCAAATATGGGAATGTCAAAGTTTACTTGTACCTTAAAAGGAGTTTCACCTCCAGAGTGGCTTCTGGATGTCAATGCACTGCTAGTCCAAATCCATTGAAGAATCTGGGCAAAGTTGTCCATCATCGCGTTCCTTTGTTTCTCGAGGGCCTCCTTGAGAAACATTTTGATAGGATCTCCTGCTCCCTCATATTTCTTTTCTTCCCCCATGGGCAGTCGTCAGGGTTTGCGAGGCTGATCTCGCAAAGGCTCAACCAGATTAAGCCCCAACTCCTTATACCCTGATCTCGTTGGGGACATGCAAAGAAGGATCTTGAATGAGCAGACCGCTCTAATACCACTGATCCGGATTTATGTAGGAACAAAATGAAATACAGAAATACACATAAACGCAAAGATGCTGCGGAAATAAGACTTCATTTCATTAATAACAAATGACTGAAATATGCTTACAGACAAAATGGAAACAAACTAGCTACGGCACTGGTAGCTTATCTCTGAGAAGAGATGTGGTTGCTACTCGCATCCATGAGAAGATGATTACAATGAGGCTCTAGAAGAATTTTTACAATAGACGAGAATGTCAAAAGTCATAGAGATCCAAAAACCTAACCCTAGGAGATGAAGTGCCAAAAGTCATGCGGGCCCCGTTTGGGTAAGTTAGTACATCAACTTCCCGGGGTCGTAACTTTTGCATACGATCTTCGTTTTAGGCGTGTGATAGCTCGTTGGAAAGGTATCGTCGAGGAGATTCATTTTGGGGGCTCAATCATGCCTTAGGCTATCATTGAGAAACTATATCTCAAAAAACCTTCATTTAGGCCCTCAAAATGGCCCCAGAAGTTAAAACCTGCTAAAAATAGTAAATTGCCAAAATTGCCAGAAAACTATTTTGAGCCAGTCGCAAAAGGTGGGTAGCCACCGATATCCACCTGGATCAAGAAGTGTGATGATTTTTCTACTCTACATTCTTTGACTAGTGTTGTTTATGCCAATCTTGTTAAGTATTCAGTCATAGTAATGATATATCTAGATCCTGACCTTTTTTCTGGTGTATGGATTTTTCCAAAAAAGTATAATTCCCATTTTTAAAATACTTGCAAAGTTACTTGTGGTTTTAGGGGCATCTCATCCCTTCGGGTGGGGTTACCAACCCCTTGAAAGACATCAAATTTTCGGCAATATTCCTTGGAATCACTATGGACTATTAGCCATCATAATCCTGCATGCAATACCTTATGTATGTTCATGAGAATTTCCTGCATAGTATCCTCCATCTATACCTTCGTGAGCTTCTACGAAAATTCTAGGCTTTCATGCTCTAATACACACCTTCCCAAAATGCTATCTGCGCCCATCTTGTATAAGTGTCATGCAATAAGTTGATAGTCTAAAACTCTAACTAGTATATTTTTTTTCTCCGCGGTGCTAAAATCTCATTGTGCAATCCCTATACTTAAGTATTCAATAATATCAACAAAGTATTCATCAACTACTTGTACTAAAAATAGGTATGCATCAGGGAGGTTATCTTCCAAGTTGGTAGGTTCTTCTCCATTAGTTACCCTTGACATGTGATTAGGTCCTGCATTTAGCTTGTTTTGTTTGACTATCACTTCGAAATCAAATTCTTGAAATAAAAATATCCATCTACAGATACTCCCCCCCCAACACTGACTTGTTGACTAGATATTTGAGGGTAGAATGGTCTGTGAACATATTAAAGTTTTACCCAGTAAGTAGTTCCTGAACTTCTGAAGTGCATATACATGGCTAGGCCTTCTCTTTCTATGGTATTGCAATTCTTCTCTGATTCTGACAATTTTAATCTTGCAAAGGCTATAGAATGGTCTAAATCCCATGCTCCTGGAAACAAAACCATTTGTTGGTTTATATCTCTCACTTCTAGGGATGACCTAGGTTTGGATCTCAACAGGTTCCAACAAAACCCTCTAAAACTATCATCCCTCCTGGTAAACTAGAAGGAAACACAACGTACAAAGTCCACTGTGCAGTCTGACCCGAGATAAATTTATGGGTGACTACAATTCTCAAGTTCTTGCAAACTAGGAATGAGTGGGGATATGGGGTTGTATTCTACCTTCTTCATGCATTCATCATATTATCCATTCAATATTCCTAGGATTCATTCATCATTCAGGCCATTCATGCATTCTAATATATCTAGGTTAACCATTCATTCACAACTAATCATTGACAGAAAGTAATACTGCAATGGACATCACATATAACATATGTTTTACCATGGTTCAACATATTCTCTTCTTACCTTCTCTTTTATTGGGTCCGCTACAAAATATGGAACTGCACACATCACATATTTCTTCATACAAGCATGAAAAGGTTCAAGAGCCTACATGAGATGAACTAGATCACACCAGGCTCATCAACCTATGATATAAACCTCAAAATATGCCTGATTTGACTCTTCTACAACCTTATTACAATCGACAGGATCTCATCTTCTCAATAGTATCGAATTGATTAACTCTTGAACAACTCTTGAACAACCTCAATTTATACCTCCTAGGTTCTTATTTATATTAGTTTTCAATCTTATAGTTGTTACAATCTTTATCCAAAACCCTAAGCCTAACATTGTTAATTTTATATTCCTGCGCACCACGTTGCTTTCCCTCTTGCATGCTACTTTTCCTTCTTTTTCAGCATGTTGTTTTCTTTCCTTTGATTGCACGCACTCCAAAATTAGGTCTTCTTTCCAAAATTAGGTCTTTCCAAAAATAGATCTTCTTCTCCAAAATTGTGCCTGTGCCCAAAATATCCTTACCATTTTAAGATAGTGTTGCGCCCAACAACAAGGCATGTCACGACAAGTGATACAGGAGCATCGATCCACCTCAGCAATGCGCCAACATTACAGCACGTTAGTGCGTATTCAAGAGAGGTAGAGGCATCGACCCTCCCATCTTTTAAATTTGAAATATGATCCTATATGGATTTATGCTGTAAAGTTGAGTGAAAACCAAGTCACTCCTCTGAGAAGATAGAAGATAAGTTCACCTTTAATGGCAGACAGGTTGATGGGTCTAGATTCAATTCAGACTAGATGGACATTAAATAAACCTCAATGTAATAGATGAGGTTAGGTGAAGAGAGGAGAAGTTCGTAGAGCCCCTCTTTTGTAAGGACATCTTTGTATCAGATTTCATGATGAATTTAGGAGAAGGATTCTTAGAGAAGAGCCTAAGAAGCTTAGAAGCTCAGAAATATGAGGTAGAATAGTTCTTTGATAGAGCTTAAGAGATTTGAGACTCTGTTGTAGTCTAGCATGAACATATTGTAATCATGTTTCTCATATTAATGAAAAAGACAATAGTTTTTCCTGCATATGGTTTTTTATGTGTTTATGTGTTTATGTATGTTGTAGATGTATGTGATAAGTTTCATCTATAGTAGGAAGATAGATTTATCTATCTTTGCTTAGTTTGTAATATCGTTCTGGGTTCTTTAGGCTGTGCAAGGAGTGCACAACAAAACATTGGAGGTTCTGTAGGCAACACAAGGAATGTGCATTTGAACTCTATGGAGTCAGAAAAGAATGTTAAAGGAGGTCGCACTAGAGTGATAACAACTCAAGGGAAACATCAAGGTTTTTAAATACCTTAGAGGAGAAACTGTGTGGAGGAAGAACAATGAGACAGAGTCACTGGGAACTCTGTGGAGCTCTGCCAAGTGGGCATCAAGCAAGTGTAATAGTGCATGAATAGAACTCCCTGTCGAGTTCAAGGAGAAGAGCATAAGAGGAATATACTCACAGAGCTACTTAACACTATGTAGAAAATGCTCAGGAAGGTGTGCTTTGAGTTAGAGGTTGTCGGGAGGAGAAGCACAAGAGCCCTTTGAAGGGAGAAGAAGGGTCGAGAGCCTTATGAGACTCAGTTAATCAACAAGCTTAGAAGACATAGTGTAAGGAGTGCGCCGGATATGGACTTATTCCAAGTCCCAAAGCTCAGAAGATATAGCACTTTTAGAAGCAGTGACAAGACCAAGATAGTCGGGTTTGCAGGAGAAAGTTCAAAGGCTGAAGACATCAAACACTTAACTCTTACAAGTCACGATAAATCCAAATCTCAGGAGGATGAGAGAAAACAATTGTTAGATCAGCTATGCGAAGGAATCTCGACCATTCAATCCACGTCCAGACACCTAAGGGAGCGCATCGAGGAAGAAATAGATCACAGTCGTTGGATGTTTCTACTCCAAATGATGTTTCTACTCTTTAGAACACCCCTCTAGGTATGCCTTTACTCTTATCAACTCATCTTCGGTCTAATTTTCTCTTACGAAAAGTAAAAAATATTTCATACTAGATATAATCAACTTTCTGGCTTGGTTGGTAATTACCATTGACATATTTCACTTTCCTTTGTGTGTTTTGATGATGTATTACTTACCATCCTTTATTAGTTGGTATTGTTTGGCTCTCCACATGGAAATTTCAGCACTCATATACATGTAGGGGATTCCAAATAGTACTGCACATACATCAAGGGGTAGTACGTCCAATTCCACTTCATTAATAAAATCAACACTTACAACAAATTTAATACTACATTGTTTTGTTAACTTGATCTTTGCATCCTTTTTTTCCCATTCCAATGGATATGGGAATGGATGATCATGAATCTATAATCCTAGCTTGCTTACTAGACCTGTTTCTATGGTATTAACCTATGAACCAGAACCAAATAGGGAATCTAGCTTGGTCTTCTTGACCTAAATCTTGTTCTGCATTGATGTGTAGACAATATTCTCATCCAGATAAGATATTCTTTCAACCTGATTTCTCAAATTCATGGCTATAATATCATTTTTCTTTGCATCATTCTTACGACTCTTCGGATTCAACTCTAGATTTAGTTTCTATCTCTTTTTCTTAGTGTTCCCATAAATATTTCAATGAAAATTGTTCTTAGGATCCTTTCACTAATATGAAGCTCCTACCATATTCTTATCCTTCCCCATTCCCTCTTTTTCTCCCCCTTCTAGGAAGCTTCCTCATGCTCTTTGCTTGGGATTTCTTGGCTACCCTTTATTATGGCTTATGTTTTCTAGATATTGTGCATCTACACATGCCTTGTCCATTATCCTTGGATTTGAAAGCATCACTTTATTTTGTATATGGCTATGTAGCCCCCCTAGATACTTGAGTAGTACATCTGGGCTCTTGGGAGAGATACTCAACATGATTTCCATGTTTCTAAAGTCAACGGTGTACTCTTGTACACTCTTCCCTTGATTCTTCCTAGAGTAGTGGCACTAGATCCATTGGTCCTATACATACCCAATAGGGTAGAATTGGGATTTGATGAGGAATTTGAAGTCCTCCAACCTAGTTAGTGTCAGATAACCCTCCACGCTAAGTGATTATCTATGGATTTCCCACCAGGTTAACCCATGGCCCTCTAACTTGAGTTTGGAAAATGATATCTTTTATTCTTCATCTATATGGTAAATGATGAAATAAACTTCTAGTTGTTACAACCAATGATTCATTTTTAATGCATCAATCTCACATTGGTATGGATTTATGTCCACTTTTGCTTACATCTTAAATAGATACTATGAAAATTTTATGGTGTTGTAACTTGACTACTCTTTCTCAGGTTCTTTCCATGACTCCTTTTCTAGGTCTTAGTTATGCCTAAGCTTTTATTCTGATCCAATATATAAGTTCGAGCCTTGAACTTATTGAAATGAATATATCTTTCTTGCTAGAGCCACCATTAGGAGGGATATATTTCAATATATTTCAACAACTTCCTATTCTAGCCTCACATATCTCCCATTTTTTGGATCACGAGGGTTGTTATGAACAAACTCATTGTCCATGGCTAGGGCTTTATGACTTTCTTCTCAAATGGACTCTCGGATCCCTACAAATTTCCACAAATACTCCAAGACAACTTTCTTTGATACCAATATGAATTGTAAATTGTTGTTGATATTCCACTTGACAGTTCATCAAAATAGATCTAAAAAAATACTGAAATATTTACTGTGAAGCTTAATTTCCTTCAAATCTTAGATTCTTTAATTACTGTTTTTCTGCTTAAAAATGTACGAACCTTTGGCTGGAAGGTTTGGACGTTTTTAACTAGTCTGGCTATTTTATATGACTGTGTGCAGAAGGAATCTTCGTGCTTTGCTACAACCTTGTCGACCTCCTTCTGTTGGATAGAAGGTGCTTGGGCCGAAGCTCTGGTGGTTGCAGTATCCTTCTGTTCACCCTTTGAACAGATTGTGGAGAAGATGAATTTTGTAGTATGAGATACTACCTTGCAGCACTGTTTAGGTGGGGCAGTAGTTGGAACTACCTCTGGTATCCTATAGAGATGACCCCCAAGAGTAATAATGACACTACGTGGTCGAGACTCATAGATAGCATGGCGTTTCCACATATATGGCTAGCCCAAGAGAACATCACAGACATCTAGTGGTGAAACATCACATAATACCTCATCCTTGAAGGGTTGGATACTGTATGATAATCGACACTGTTGGCTGACACGAAGATCTCGTCCTTTGCAAAGCCACTCGATGCTAATGGTTGCAGGTGTGGTGTTGTCGACAATCCCAATTGTTTGACGACCTTTGCTGAGATAAGGTTCTTCTGGCTTCCACTATCAATAATAAAATGCAGCAGGGTCCCCTTCACCCACATCTGTGAATGAAAAAGATGTTCCCCCTCTTCTAGATCTGTTGGTTCTTCTGGTTAAATTGTTGCAGTCACGATAATAACAATGGTGTCTGCGTCGATGATCTGTATTTTACCAGTATTTTCAAAATCAGATTCTGAATCAGGGTTCGGCTCCTTGTCTTTGATCTCGACCACCAATGACTATTTGAGCGACACTCATCGATGTTGTACCAGGGGCTTTTG
This sequence comes from Picea engelmannii, assembly GCA_009831015.1. Lineage (NCBI taxonomy): Eukaryota > Viridiplantae > Streptophyta > Pinopsida > Pinales > Pinaceae > Picea > Picea engelmannii. The sequence goes on along the minus strand of ML776761.1, from coordinate 1,312,222 downwards.
TGGAAATCACACCATTTTCCGATGTCCTTCTTTGTCTTCCCGTGGCCCTTCTTTTCCTGTGGCTTGGACTGGTTTTCGAGAGACTGTTTGTTAGGGATATCTTTGTCATACTTTGGTTGTTGTGGATTTGCAGAACCGAACTTCTGTTTGTTCTGGTGCTTAAATTTCTGCTCAATTTTAACAGCATATCGATAGGTAGCACCGAGTGATGAGATGTCCAAAAAATCCATTTCAGTTTGGATGTATCTGTGTAGAGCCCCACGGTATTTCAGAACCAAATGTCGTTCGGAGTCTTTGATACCCAGCTTGGTGCGCAAGGTATGGAAGCTATTGTTGAACTCCGGAACTGATCGACCCCTCTCTTGTCGCAGTGTGGTCCATCTCATATACTGGACCTCATAGTTTCCAACAGGGTAGTATTGTTCCTTTACCGCATCCATAAAAAAATCCCAAGTGTGCTCGGCTCCGTATATTCTAGAATCCTCTATGGAACTGTGCTCCCAATAAGTTTCCCACCAATATTTGACATGGGGGAAAACCTTAAGGAGTGTGAAGGTGATCTTTTCCTTGTCGGAAAAATTATGAACAGAGAAATAACCTTCTAGCAGATTTCACCATATATCTAGGGCATCTGCATCTATTTGACCTTCAAATACGGGAATATCAAAGTTAACCTGTACCTTGAAAGGCGAGGTGCCTCCAAAGTGGCTGTTTGATGAAGATGCACCTGATTCTATCGGTAGGCATTGACGGAGGCGGAAAAAGTTCATCATTTCGTCCCTCTGTCGCGTGAGAGCTTGCCCAAGCAACAGATTGATAGGATCGTCTGCTCCATCATTTTTCTTTTCTTCCACCATTGAGGGTTTCTTGGGTGTGCGAGAGAGATTTTCCTCAAGAGATAAAATTTCGAGACCCGACTTGTTATACTCGGACCTCGTCGGGGACATGCATTGAAAAAATGATCAAGAGTATCCTGCTCTGATACCACTGATCCAGATTTTTTTCGACACGAAATAAGAGCAAAGATATAATAAAGAAATGTACAGAGATATTGCAGATATTCAATAATATAACAGAAATGTATCAGAGACGCAACCATAAACACAGATATACAGTAATACATGATTTCTATTAATTAGAGAAATCTACAGAGACTGTAAAAATATAGAGTGAAAGACTCGCTAGAATGGTGGCAACTTATCTCTGAGAAGAGATGTGACGGCTACTCGCATTCACAAGAAGATGGTTATAATGAGGCTCTGAAGGCCCTTTTACAATAAACGGGAATGCCAAAAGTTCTAGACATCCAAAAACCTAACCCTAGGAGATGAAGTGCCAAAATTCATGTGGGCCCCATTTGGGTAAGTCAGTACATCAACTTCTTGGGGTCGTAACTTTGGCATACGATCTTTGTTTTAGGTGTATGATAGCTCGTTGAAAATGTATCGTCGAGGAGATTCATTTTGGGGGCTCAATATTCCTTGGGCTATCATTGATAACCTCTATCTCAAAAAAACTTCATTTAGGCCCTCAAAATGGCCCCAGAAGTTAAAACCTGCTAAAAATAGTAAATTACCAAAATTGCCAAAAACATGTTTTGGGCCTGTTGGAGAAGGTGGGTGGCCACGAATATCCACCTAGATCAATCCTCCCTCCTTAGGAAGAAATGGTATCCATTGTGTTGAGTTCCTGGGTGAGAGGGGAAAGCGATTGTAGAATCTGAATCTTGGTGATCTGCTTGCCTTGCTGGAGAAGTGGCGTTGCTTAGCTTGTTGAAGGCTATCACAAACCTTTGGGTGGAAGGTTTCGATCTTTTTAACCAATCTGGCTATTTTATATGACTGTGTGAAGAAGGAATCTTCGTGCTTTGCTACAACCTTTTTGACCTGCTTCTGTTGGATAGAAGGTGCTTGGGCCGAAGCTGTGGTGGTTGCAGTACCCTTCTGTTCACCCTTTGAACAGATTATGGAGAAGATGAATTTTGTAGTATGAGATACTACCTTGCAGCACTATTTAGGTGTGGCAGTAGTTGGAACTACCTCTGGTATTCTATAGAGATGACCCCAAGTGTAATAATGACACTACGGGGTCGAGACTCATAGATAGCGTGGCGTTTCCACATATATGGTTGGCCCAAGAGAACATCACAGACATCCAGTGGGTAAACATCACATAATACCTCATCCTTCAAGGGTTGGATACTGTATGACAATCGACACTACTGGCTCACACGAAGATCTCATCCTCGGCGAAGCCACCCGATGTTGTATGGTTGCTCGTGTGGTATTATCGACAATCCCAACTGTTTGACGACCTCTGCTGAGATGAGGTTCTTCTGGATTTCACTATAAACAATAAAATGCAGTGGGGTCCCCTTCACCCACATCTGTGAATGAAAAAGGCGCTACCCCTCTTCTAGATCTATTGGTTCTTCTGGTTGAATTGTTGCGGTCGTGACAATAGTATTAGAGTCTGTGTCGATAATATGTCTTTTACCAGTATTTTCAGAATCAGATTCTTATACAGGGTTCGGCTCCTTGTCTTTGATCTCGGACACCAATGACTGTTTTGAGCGACATTCATTGGTGTTGTTCCAGGGGCTTTTGTGGAAATCGTACCATTTTTCGGTGTCCTTCTTTGTCTTCCCGTGACCCTTCTTTTCCTGTGGCTTGGACTAGTTTTCAGGAGACTGTTTGTTAGGGATATGTTTGTCATACTTTGGTTGTTGTGGATTTGCAGACCCGAACTCCTGTTTGTTCTGGTGCTTAAATTTTTGCTCGATTTTAACAACATATCGACAGGCAGCACAAAGTGATGAGATGTCCTAAAAATCCATTTCAGTTTGGATGTATCTATGTAGAGCCCCACGGTATTTCAGAACCAAATGTCATTTGGAGTCTTTGATACCCAGCTTGGTGCGCAAGGTATGGAAGCTATTGGTGAACTCCGGAACTGATTGGCCCCTCTCTTGCCGCAGTGTGGTCCATCTCATATACTGGTCCTCATAGTTTCCAACAGTGTAGTACTGTTCCTTTACTGCATCCATAAAAAAATGCCAAGTAGGCTCGACTCCATATATTCCAGACTCCTCTATGGAACTTTTCTCCCAGTAAGTTTCCCACCAATGTTTGACATGGGGGAGAGCCTTAAGGAGTGTGAAGGTGATCTTTTCCTTGTCATAAAAATTATGAACAGAGAAATAACCTTCTAGCAGATTTAACCATTTATCTAGGGCATCTGCATCTATTTGACATTCAAATATGGGAATATCAAAGTTAACATATACCTTGAAAGGTGAGGTTCCTCCAAAGTGGATGCTTGATGAAGATGCGCCTGATGCTATCGGTAGGTGTTGAAGGATGTGGGAAAAAATCTCCATCATTTCGTCTCTCTGTCGCGTGAGAGCTTGCTCAAGCAACAGACTGATAGGATCGTCTGCTCCATCATTTTTATTTTCTTCCACCATTAAGGGTTTATTGGGTGTGTGAAAGTGATTTTCCTCAAGAGAGACAATCTCGAGACCCAACTTGTTATACTTGGACCTCATTGGGGACATGCACTGAAAAAATGATCAAGAGGAGCCTGCTCTGATACCACTAATCCAGATTATTTTCGGCACGAAATGAGAGGAGAGATATAATAAATAAATGTACAGATATATTGCAGATATATAATATAACAGAAATGTATAAGAGACGCAACCATAAACATAGATATACAGTAACACACGATTTCTATTGATCAGAGAAATGTACAGAGGCTGTAAAAATACAGAGTGAAAGACTCGCTAGAATGGTGGCAGCTTATCTCTGAGAAGAGATGTGACAGCTACTCGCATAAGCAAGAAGATGGCTACAATGAGGCTCTGAAGGCCCTTTTATAATAAATGGGAATGCCAAAATTCCTAGACATCCAAACACCTAACCCTAGGAGATGAAGCGCCAAAAGTCATGTGGGCCCCGTTTGGGTAAGTTAGTACATCAACTTCTCGGCGTCGTAACTTTGGCATACGATCTCTGTTTTAGGCGTATGATAGCTCGTTGGAAATGTATTGTTGAGGGGATTCATTTTGGGCACTCAATATGCCTTTGGCTATCATTTAGAACCTTGATCTCGAAAAACCTTCATTTAGGCCCTCAAAATGGCCCCGGAAGTTAAAACCTGCTAAAAATAGTAAATTACCAAAATTGCCAGAAACATGTTTTGGGCGAGTTGGAGAAGGTGGGTGGACAAATATATCCACCTGGATCAATCCTCCCTCCTTAGGAAGAAATGGTCTCCATTTCATTGAGTTCCCGGGGGAAAGGGGAAAGTGATTGCTGAATCTGAATCTTGGTGATCTGCTTGCCTTGCTGGAGAAGTGACGTTGCTTAGCTTTTTGAAGGCTATCACGAACCTTTGGCTAGAAGGTTTGGACCTTTTTAACCAGTTAGGTTATTTTAGATGACTGTGTGAAGAAGGAATCTTTGTGCTTTGCTACAACCTTGTCGATCTGCTTTTGTTGGATAGAAGGTGCTTGGGCCGAAGCTGTGGTGGTTGCAGTATCCTTCTGTTCACCCTTTGAACAGATTGTGGAGAAGATGAATTTTGTAGTATGAGATACTACCTTGCAGACTGTTTAGGTGGGGCAGTAGTTGGAACTACCTCTGGTATCCTATAGAGATGACCCCCAAGAGTAATAATGACACTACAAGGTCGAGACTCATAGATAACATGGCCTTTCCACATATATGGTTGGCCCAAGAGAACATCACAGACATCCAGTGGGGCAACATCACATAATACCTCATCCTTGAAGGGTTAGATACCGTATGACAATTGACACTGCTGGCTGACACGAAGATCTCATCCTTGGTGAAGCCACCCGATGTTGTATAGTTGCGGGTGTTGTGTTATCGACAATCCCAACTGTTTGACGACCTCTGCTGAGATGAGGCTCTTCTGGCTTCCATTATGAACAATAAAATGAAACAGGGTCCCCTTCACCCACATCTGTGAATGGAAAATGCACTCCCCCTCATCTGGATCTATTGGTTCTTCTGGTTGAATTGTTGCGGTCGCGACAATAGCAGTGGGGTCTGCGTCGATGACCTGTCTTTTACCAGTATTTTCATAATCAGATTCTGAATCAGGGTTCGGCTCCTTGTCTTTGATCTCGACCACCAATGACTGTTTTGAGCGACATTCATCAGTTTTGTGCCAGGGGCTTTTGTGGAAATCGCACCATTTTCCGGTGTCCTTCTTTGTCTTCCCATGACCCTTCTTTTCCGGTGGCTTGGACTGGTTTTTGGGAGACTGTATGTTAGGTCTGTCTTTGTCATACTTTGGTTGTTGTGGATTTGCAGACCCGAACTCCTGTTTGTTCTGGTGCTTAAATTTCCGCTTTATTTTAACATCATATCGATAGGTAGCACCGAGTGATGAGATGTCCAAAAAATCCATTTCAGTTTGGATGTATCTGTGTAGAGCTCCACGGTATTTCTGAACCAAATTCCATTCGGAGTCTTTGATACCTATCTTGGTGTGCAAGGTATGGAATATATTGTTGAACTCAGGAACTTATTGGCCCCTCTCTTACCGCAATCTGGTCCACCTCATATACTGGTCCTCATAGTTTCCAACAGGGTAGTACTATTCCTTTACAACATCCATAAAAAAATCTCAAGTGGGCTCAGCTCCATATATTCCAGACTCCTCTATGGAACTCTACTCCCAGTAAGTTTCCCACCAATGTTTTACATGGGGGAGAGCCTTAAGGAGTGCGAAGGTGATCTTTTCCTTGACGGAAAAAATATGAACAGAGAAATAACCTTCTAGCATATTTAACCATTTATCTAGGCCATCTGCATCTATTTGACCTTCAAATATAGGAATATCAAAGTTAACCAGTACCTTAAAAGGCGATGTGCCTCCAAAGTGGCTGCTTGATGAAGATGTTCCTGATTCTATCGGTAGGTGTTGAAGGATGTGGGAAAAATTCTCCATAATTTCGTCCCTCTGTCGCGTGAGAGCTTGCTCAAGCAGCAGACTGATAGGATCGTCTACTCCATCATTTTTATTTTATTCCGCCATTGAGGGTTTATTGGGTGTGTGAGAGAGATTGTCCTCAAGAGAGACAAGCTCGAGACCCAACCTTTTATACTCGGACCTCGTCGGGGACATGCACTGAAAAAACGATCAAGAGCAGCCTGCTCTGATACCACTGATCCGGATTATTTTCGGCACGAAATGAGAGTGGAGATATAATAAAGAAATGTAAAGAGATATTGCATATATTCAATAATATAACAGAAATGTATCATAGACACAACCATATACAAAGATATACAGTAATACATGATTTCTATTAATCAAAGAAATGTACAGAGACTGTAAAAATACAGAGTGAAAGACTCGCTAGAATGGTGGCAACTTATCTTTGAGAAGAGATGTGACGGCTACTCGCATTCGCAAGAAGATGGTTACAATGAGGCTCTGAAGGACCTTTTACAATAAACGAGAATGCCAGAATTCCTAGACATACAAATACCTAACCCTAGGAGATGAAGTGCCAAAATTCATGTGGGCCCCGTTTGGGTAAGTTAGTACATCAACTTCCTGGGGTCGTAACTTTTACATACGATCTCCATTTTAGGCGTATGATAGCTCGTTGGAAAGGTGTCATCGGGGAGATTCATTTTGGGGGCTCAATCTACCTTCAACTATTTTTGAGAACCTCGATCTCAAAAAACCTTCACTTAGGCCCTCAAAATGGCCCAGGAAGTTAAAACCTGCTAAAAATAGTAAATTACGAAAATTGCCATAAACATGTTTTGGGCCAGTTGGATAAGGTGGGTGTCCACTGATATCCACCTAGATTAATCCTCCTTCCTTAGGAAGAAATGGTCTCCATTGCATTGAGTTCCCAGGGGAGAAGGGAAAGCGATTGTTGAATCTGAATCTTGGTGATCTGCTTGCCTTGTTGGAGAAGTGGCGTTGCTTAGCTTGTTGAATGCTACAACAAACATTTGGCTGGAAGGTTTGGACCTTTTTAACCAGTCTGGCTATTTTAGATGACTGTGTGAACAAGAAATCTTCGTTCTTTGCTACAACCTTGTCGACCTGCTTCTGTTGGATAGAAGGTGCTTGGGCCAAAGCTGTGGTGGTTGCAGTATCCTTTGTTCACCCTTTGAACAGATTGTGGAAAAGATGAATTTTGTAGTATGAGATACTACATTGCAGCATTGTTTAGGTGGGGCAGTTGTTGGAACTACCTATGGTATCCTATAGAGATGACCCCCAAGAGTAATAATGACACTACGGGGTTGAGACTCATAGATAGAATGGCGTTTCCACATATATGGCTGGCCCAAGAGAATATCACAGACATCCAGTGGGGCAACATCACATAATACCTCATCTTTGAAGGGTTGGATACCGTATGACAATCGACACTGCTGTCTGACACGAAGATCTCGTCCTTGGTGAAGCCACCCGATGTTGTATGGTTGCGGGTGTGGTGTTGTCGACAATCCCAACTGTTTGACGACCTCTGCTGAGATGAGTTTCTTCTAGCTTCCACTATCAACAATAAAATGCAGAGGGGTCCCCTTCACCCACATCTGTGAATGAAAAAGGCGCTCCTCCTCTTCTGGATCTGTTGGTTCTTCTGGTTGAATTTTTGTTGTCACGACAATAGCAGTGGGGTCTGCATCGATGATCTGTCTTTTACCAGTATTTTCAGAATCAGATTCTGAATCAGGGTTCAGCTCATTGTCTTTGATCTCGGCCACCAATGAATTTTCTGAGCGACATTCATCGATGTTGTGCCAGGGGATTTTGTGGAAAACGAACCATTTTCCGGTGTCCTTCTTTGCCTTCCCGTGACCCTTCTTTTCCTGTGTCCTGGATTGGTTTTCGGGAGACTGTTTGTTAGGGCTGTGTTTGTCATACTTTAGTTGTTTTGGATTTGCAGACCCGAACTCCCATTTGTTCTGGTCCTAAAGTTTCTGCTCGATTTTAACAGCATATCGATAGGCAACACCGAGTGATGAGATGTCCAAAAAATCCATTTCAGTTTGGATGTATCTGTGTAGAGCCCCACGGTATTTCAGAACCAAATGTCGTTCGAAGTCTTTGATACCCAGATTGGTGCGTAAGGTATGGAAGCTATTGGTGAACTCTGGAACTGATTGGCCCCTCTCTTGCCACAGTGTGGTCCAACTCATATACCGGTCCTCATAGTTTCCGACAGGGTAGTACTGTTCCTTTACCGCATCCATTAAAAAATCCCAAGTGGGCTCAGCTCCGTATATTCCATACTCCTCTATGGAACTCTTCTCCCAGTAAGTTTCCCACCAATGTTTGACATGGGGGAGAGCCTTAAGGAGTGCGAAGGTGATATTTTCCTTGTCGGAAAAATTATGAACAGAGAAATAACCTTCTAGTAGATTTAACCATTTATCTAGGGCATCTGCATCTATTTGACCTTCAAATACGGGAATATCAAAGTTAACCTGCACCTTTAAAAGAAAGGTTCCTCCAAATTGGTTGTTTGATGAAGATAAGTCTGATGCTATCGGTAAGCATTGAAGGATGTGGAAAAAATTCTCCATCATTTCCTCCCTCTGTCGCGTGAGAGCTTGCTCAAGCAACATACTGATAGGATCATCTGCTCCATCATTTTTCTTTTATTCGACCATTAAGGGTTTCTTGGGTGTGCGAGAGAGATTGTCCTCAAGAGAGACAAGCTTGAGACCCAACTTGTTATACTCGGACCTCGTCAGGGACATGCACTGAAAAAACGATCAAGAGTAGCCTGCTCTGATACCATTGATCCAGATTATTTTCGGCACGAAATGAGAGCAGAGATATAATAAAGAAATGTATAGAGATATTGCAGATATTCAATAATATAACATAAATGTATCAGAGACGCAACCATAAACATAGATGTACATTAATAAATGATTTCTATTAATCAGATAAATGTACAGAGACTATAAAAATACAGAGTGAAAGACTCGCTAGAGTGGTGGCAGCTTATCTCTGAGAAGAGATGTGACGACTACTCGCATTCGCAAGAAGATGGTTACAATGAGGCTATGAAGGCCCTTTTACAATAAACGGGAATTCCAAAAGTCATAGACATCCAAAATCCTAACCCTAGGAGATGAAGCTCCAAATGTCATGTGGGCCCTGTTTGGGTAAGTTAGTACATCAACTTCCCGGTATCGTAACTTTTGCATACTATCTATGTTTTAGGTGTATGATAGCTTGTTGGAAATGTATCGTCAACGAGATTCATTTTGGGGGATAAATATTCCTTTGGTTATCATTGAGAACCTCGATCTCGGAAAACCTTCATTTATGCCCTCAAAATGGCCCCGGAAGTTAAAACCTGCTAAAAATAGTAAATTACCAAAATTGCCAGAAACATGTTTTGGGCCAGTTGGAGAAGGTGGGTGGCCACCGATATCCACCTGGATCAAAATTTGGGAACAATTCCATCATCATGGTGTTGGTTTATCACCTCTCCAAGTATGCTCATTTTTGTGCATTACCCCACCCTTTCACAATGAGACTAGTAGCACAAGCTTTCCTGGATCATATTTTCAAGTTACATGGCATGCCCCTCTCTATTGTCTTTTATAGGGACCCCACTTTCACCAAAATATTTTGGGAAGAGTTGTTTAAATTGCAGAGACCCCAATTGAACATGATCATAGCCTATCACCCCCAGTCTAACGACCAAACATAAGTTGTGAACACATTTTTGGAAACCTACTTGCAGTGTTTTTCTTCATAAAAACAACACCCCTTGCTGGAATGGCTCCCCTTGGAAAAATGGTGGTACAATACTTCCTATGATATGACCACTAAAATGACCCCATATGAAGCAGTATATGGACAATGCCCACCTAGAGTCACTACCTATCTTCTAGGAACATCAAAGGTCCAATATATTGATATAATGATGAAAGTTCACACAACCAGCCTAGAGACTCTAAAGGATAGCCTTCACATGGCCCTAAATCAAATGAAGCAATAGGCGGATCAACATTGTTCATAAAGGGTTTTTCAAGAAGGTGATTAGGTGTTTCTCTGGTTGCAACCTTACAAGAAAACATCTCTCAAATCCTAGGAACATCACAAGTTTAAACCCAATTTTTATGGGCCCTACCAAATCATCAAGCCTATTGGTTTAGTGCCCTACAAATTGGGCCTTTTTGCTACTTCCAAAATCCATCTGGTGTTCCATGTCTCCTATCTAAAGAAAGTCGTGGGAAAACATTGTACGGTCCAAACCATCCTTTCAAAATTATATGAATAAAGATCCATTTGGCTCCAACCAGAAGCAGTCCTCAATCACTGTGAATGTCAACTGCATGGAAGAACTATCAAGGAAGTGTTGATCAATTGGAAGGACACATCCCCAGAGGATACGACTTGGGAACCGGTGACCATACTCCAACAGTTTCTGCACCTACATCCTTGACGACAAGGCTTCATTTGAAAGGGGAGGGCATGTCAGGATCCGATCCTAACCCCTCTCCATGTGTCATTAGTTAGTAGGATATTTTTTCTATGTAATAAAGGAAGTCATTAGTTAATAAGGCCTAATAAACAAAGGAGAGTAAGTCAATGTAATAAGACCTAATAGAAGCTTCTGCTTCTAGAAAGATATTCCTCTAGAAGTTTCCTTAGAAGGTAGAATTAGTATAAATAAGAGTAGGAGGAATTTGATATTTTTGTCTTGGAGATTATTGTAATAGAGCTCTACTTTGCTGGAGGTTTCCCGTAGAAGAGGAAAGTGAAAATTGCTATCATTAATAAAGGTTCTCTTTCTCATGCTATTATGGTATTATTCTGATATGGTTCTAGATATATCATTGTTGTTCTTCCATTGCTTAGTAAATATTTATTTTCTGCATACTATATTGTATCTGTAATATTGCAAGAGGTCAAACGATGGTGGAGGATAATCTATAAGATTATCTCTCCACTAAAATGCAAAATTTATTTCTGGCTCTACCTTAACAATAAATTACTAACTTGGGGCAATGGATTCAAGAGGGGTTGGTGATGTCCTAGTCGTTTTACTTTATGTTTTTCTCAAGAATAATTTGTCTCACATATTTTAATTTTCTTCTCCTATGTAGGTCATGTCTAGTTGAGGATCAAGAATAAGATGCACTCGAGGGTTGGTTGGAACAAACCCTCTATTGAAGAATTTTTCAAGGAATGGATGGAGGATGATGCAAACCGTCTATACTTTGGTATCCCTAGCATCATGGTATCCAATCCCTAGTGGGATAGAAACATGATCATTTTCAAATACAAACCTATCCCACCTGTATCCATAGTTGAAATAACTTCAAGAATGGTAGAAGACTTCAAGGATGAAATGCAAACAAAGAATCCAAGAATTTTGATTATGTCACACCTAGACTTAGAACTCCCTTGGGGATTATTTGATGGTTCTTGTCAATGTCACCCTCTAGTTTTTAAAGTAGGGGTATTTCTCCATCTAAAGAAGAACCATTACATCCACATATGTTATTCACCAGGTCCAGGCACAAATAACAGAGAAATTTTTTATCCCTATAAACCCTCTTGGAAGTGGCAGTCAAGAAAGAGGTCAGAAAATTTAAAGTCTTAAGGGACTCCATGCTCACAATCAAATGGGGAAATAAAAATATTAAGGTTCAAGATATCAGACTTGAGTCTATCCTTAAAGACATCAAAATTTATTTTGAATCCTTCAAATGGTTGTCCTTCAACCATATTCTACAGGAACTTAATGATAAAGTAGAATCACTATCTAAAGAAGCATTCCAACTCCCTATAGGTGATTTTGGATACTATGAGTTCATGGAAGAAGAAGAGATTGATGCAATGGATGGATTTCAGGTTATATGGATTTAAGCCCAATTTTGTATATGTTTTTGTAGTTTTTGTATGACAGGAAATTATGAAAAAATATGACTTACATAAGCGTAAGTATAGGCGGATATAGTCAAAGTACCCACTCATATGGATTGTAACATGTATATTCATTCCTTTTTTATTTTATTTTATTTTTAAGGAAAAATAAATAAATAATGAATTAGTATAAATAAATTATGTGATATTAAATCAAAATGAATCATTTATGTAGGATTACATTAAAAGTTAATTAAAGGAGAAATTTAAATATGGTAAAAATTACGTCAAGAATATTTAAATTAGTTTACATAAATAAATGGATTAAAAGAAAGGATTGCTTACTACAATAATCTCAATCACATACATTTGAACGATCCATAAAGGTAAAAAACAAACCAAATTAAGGTTGTAATTTAAAATAATAATAATGATAATAAATAATAAAGGGTGGGTTGGGAGTGGATGGGAACCGTTTTAAATAAGTGGAATAATAATTGTGATGGAGGAAATGAAATTATGAGAGATAAATTAAATAATCATTTTGTTGGGGGTGGAAATTTGAATTTGCAAAGGTTATAGTTTGCAAAGTCTTGAATGGAAGTATATCATATAATATACCAAATTAAAGTATTTAAAATAATGTATACTATGGAATTAACATGTTTGCAAAGTCTTGAATGGAAGTATATCATATAATATACCAAATTAAAGTATTCAAAATAATGTATACTATGGAATTAACATGGTTTAAATATGGTTTCTCCATCAAACCATATTATCTGTATAATATTTGTAGTCATCACAAAACAATACTAGGAAAGCTAATTTTGAATAAGTGATATCTTCACTTTTTCTTTTGAATTGCATATCATATAATATACCAAATTAAAGTATTAAAAATAATGTATACTATGAAACTAACATGGTTTTAATATGGTTTTTCCAACAAAATATATTTTCTGTATAATATTTGCAGCCATCACAAAACAATACTTGGAAAGCTAATTTTGAATAAGTGATATCTTCACTTTTTCTTTTGAATATATTCACTTCAACTCTAATTTTAGCAATTTTTATTTGGAATTCAATTATATATATTTTTTTAGAATAATTCAAATATACAATTAGATTATTCAAACCTAACATAAAAATATACAACAATGGATTTGATAATTTCACTCTATTTTCCTCTCTAAAAACCTACAAAATAGAAAAATAAATTCTTTTTTTTTAACCAAGGAAGACTTTGAGATCGCTTGTTATGATCCTTAATCTTTAAAAGTGAATAAAAAATATATATTCATAAATCATCATTTTATTATTATATAAAAATACCCTTAAGGTAGGGAATAAACCTATAATGATCATTTTATAGAAGGAATCCACTCATGTTTACTTGCCTCTTCAAGGGGAAACCCTCTAATCATTTAATCTCTGATATAATATATTCCAATACCTCCTGCATATGGAGATATTCATCCTTATTCATACCTATCTAGAGAACCCTAATCATAACATCCACCTAACTAATTAGTGAACCTTCTTCCATAAGGCCACATTACATTTTTTCAATACTAACTAGCTAGTGAGGCTTATTTAATAATAACTAACATGGTGGATCTAACCCACCTAAAATTGTACGTCTACCATAACTACACTATTATTACTCTAGTGGGACGTCNCGTTAATTTACCTAGGTCAAATTTCTAAGTTTATTCTGAAAAAAAAAAAATAAATAAAATTATAAGTGAGAATAATTTATTGACCCTGGACATCATCAGCTATACATTTTTTATTTATTTCCAACTACCCATTTCACAAGTGACATATTTGAAGCTCATCATGTTAGCCACCATGATTTTTTTGGAATTACATTTCCCTACACATTGAAGTTGGTAACATATATCAAGCACTTGAAGGTGATTTTCTTAATAGCCAATGAGAAATTACGAAATTTTTTATTTATCATTAATTAGTATACAAATATCATGGTTAGCACTAGATATTTCTCTTGAATACAAAAGATAAATTCCTAGTGTATCTTAGAAAAGAATTTGACAGTATGGGTAGGTCAGGTCAACTAGGTTGGGATTTCAAATTAAAGACAACTTTCAGACTCATACACTACATCCATGGATTGAAGGGAGCTAGGATCAATATTCAAACACTTTGATTTAAAGGGTGAAAGAGGGAGGAAATGAGAAGCACATATATGAATATATTAGTCTCACAGATTGTTCAACAAATACATCGATAAGACTGTATATCCAATAATCAAAAATGATTTCTAATTATTAACAAAAATACAAAAATGAAACTTATGAAGTATGGGAAATCACATCAAGTATTTACTGCTATGGAATCCATAAATCACATACCATTAATCAATGCTTCGTCAACAATCATTCCATTCAAGTACGAAGTAAAAATATGTAAGAGAACGAAGTTCCACAAATATGATATTAAACGCAAAGAGATGTTTCAAGAATGAGACATATGCATTAAGTATTTGGCTCTGTATACAAATATGTAACTTTTAAGACTCTATTCTCAAAACAAAACTAGAACCCCCCTTCCCCAAAGAAACTTTTTCCTTGGATCCAATCCCCTCTGTTATGTTTTGATCTTGTTCTTTATAGATCCAATCATAAATTCAAAATCTATCCAAAATAAATGGATCGAACCCTATCCAGGAAACAAAAATAGAAAATATCAATATCATTATTAGATTTTATGCTTTGGAACACAAAATCTGATATTCAGTTCGAGATCCACTTTTTAGATCCATTCTTTCACACGTAAAAAACTCTTGGAAGCTGAGAAATATATGGTTGAAGGTTTCCAATGAGGTTAACCCCTTCTTGACATGCTGAAAAGTTGAAAATTTTCCAAAACAGTAAAAAACTACCACTTCCAGAATTATCGATATTGCTTCTAATTTTTTTATGTATGGAGGGTGCTACCAAAAGCTCTGAAACAAATTCTGACAAATTTGCCTCAATTCTTCAAAAATTTGAACAACCTACAAACTAATTTCCCTGTTCTCCTTACAAAATGAAGAGCCTACAATTTAAGCATTTCTCTAGGGATTATTTCATACCATCAACTAACAGCCTCCTCGTAGTGTGCAAGCTATATTTGAGTTGGCACTACGAATTGGTGATGTGAACTAGTTAAGGAGGAGCGTTGTAGCTTGGATAGGTTGCAGGCACTCACGTTCGTACTTATCAACATCCACAACAGATTTATGGTGATTAGGTACTCCATGAGGGTTTTCATCCTGTTTGAAAGTCGAGAAAGTGGTTTTGGATGTTTTTTTCTTTTGGCGCTGCAAACTGGCACTGCGAACTGGTAGACAAGTGTTGCGAACTCATGTCCTGTAGCAACTTATTTTACATATTTGATCATAAATACAAACAATTGATTTGGTATTTTCTGATTTTTTTTGTGGAGGATCATGGTAATGTCATTGAATTATTTTCCAACTCTCAGCCTGACCCAATTTGTAATTCAAGAGATATAATTAAAACACCAGTGCACTGCAAATTGCCGCTACAAACTCTCTGTTTTGCATAGTTGTTGGATATTCGCCTTGTTTGGAGGTTGCCACCTGTCAAGGAAGGTTCAAATGGTCTCCTAGGATTTGTTTTGACATGAGGGACATGTGTTCCACCTCCAGATCAATCAAGGTGACCTATTTCAAAAGAAATTTATCATCATAGACAAAATCCCAAAAAAATAGGAATTTGTTAGGCTTTTGTTGGAATCTTTTGTAACAAGACTCCTAAAAGGAGGAGGATCCTAATTAACTCCTTGGTTTAGACATACTTATGGTATATATAGATTATTCACTATAAATGAAATGGGTTTTTATGAGAAAAGGGTTGGATTCATGAGCCAAGAGAGGAGAGAGTTGGAGGAACAGTTTTAGTTGCTCATTTGTAAGCCTGAGGGCTTCTTTGTAATGACATTTTTTCCATTAAAGATTCATGAGAGATATTATCATATTGTCTTCTGTGTTTTTCCATTTCTTTGGTATCTTCTTGCTTGAATATATTGTAGGTTTTGAGGATCATAGTTTCCATTGATTCATGGATTAATGAACAACAAAGGATTTGTTGTAGCTAGTCCATTAAATCATTCTTCATTGTTTAAGCAAATCTTTATCTGTTGCAGAAAGGATCTCTGTATAATGGATGTTATTCCTTTTTTCATATTCACTATTCTTCTATTCATCATTACATATCCCTTTTTCTGATATGAAGTTTGATTGTCGTTGATCTGTAGGATGTTATGACTCCATGCCCAATGGAATGCCTATGTAGACTTTTTGCTACCATCTCCCTTTCTTTCTCAATATTGTTGATCCACCTACTCAAACCATTTTAATCTATTTACATTCTGATGGGTAATGGGATTGCACTTAAATAAGTCTAAGTGTGACTCTCAGTGATAACATTTTTGGCACCCTTGTCAGGGACGAAAGTAAATAAATATTCCCTAGGAGAATGACAATGATCATATCCAAATCTTGATGGTATACAAGAGCAGGACACCATCTTGACTGCAATCTTCTACCTGGTGACTCCAAATTCATCATAGATGAATCTATGGGAGACTCCACTGATTTGAAATAGACAAGATTCTTTCTCAGAGGTATTCATTTTGTTATTTCTCAAATATATTTGGTTTTTCAAACCCCGTGCCTGATAGAAGTGAATGGAAAGGTTGCCTTCCTAGGTTTAGAGTGGAAAATTGGGAAATGCCAGTTGAGTTTTTATTAGATTTTCACGAGTGCATACTTAAGCTGAAATTTATACATGAATATGTCCTCATCAAATTGTTTACATACTCTTTAGATGGATCAGATGGTGATTGGTGTAGATCACTCTCGGTTGCTTGGAGTACTTCAGTAAGACATTTTCATGCTGCATTTCATTTGTTTTGCAAAGAGAAATTTGCAGCTCATTTCCTTTATCAATAATGTTTTTATGAATTCGATTTGCTAAGTAAAGGATCAAATAGTCTTAAAGAGTATGTTGCAATAGAAGACACTTTTCATTATGATCAAGAGGATGATGATATTCAAAGTGATAGCTAGGATGTAGATGCTTTTGACATTGTATCAAATGTATCTACTTTTTTAAGTTGTCATGAAAATCAAATTGTTTCCTTTGAGTATTCAAATTATAAAGAGAAGATATTTACTAAAGCACATATAGATCTTATTAGAAGACAAACAATATATGATAATTAATAAGATAAGGAATAATTGCAACAATAGTTGGAATTATTTTTATCACCTATTGATGAGCATAAAACTCCAAGGATTAACAAGGAAATGTCTATAATTTATGTACTTTCACTTGCAAAATACATCAAACAACATATGAGAATCTATGAAGTATATGAGGACCATAATTTTATTGATGAATCAACTTTCACAAAGGACCAAGATGGTTTTCTTAACCAACTAGAAATGTCTTTTCATAACTTTCATGATACTATAAATTTTTACATAGAGTTATATTTTTCAAAGGTTTCTGATGATCTATTTGTTGGTATGATTCCAAATCATAGTTGTAATTATCCAATGCTTACTAACTTCTTGTTGCAAGCTTCATATCACTTGAAAATTATTTTGAATAGTTGCATGGAAGGAGTTATTTTCATCGGTTCGATACTCACCTGACGGCATTGGAAGTATGACTTCAATTAAGAAAAGAAGCTCAGATAGATAGATTAGTGTAGGGATGTATATAAATAATCTTTCTATGCAAGCATTTGATTTGCAGTGAGTATTTTTCATTTTTCGATAAGGAGCGGAGGTGCTCTCATGAATACAGGTTTTGTGGACAGAGGTGGAATTGATAAGGCACTGGAACTGCATGTTCTTGGTAGCTCACAGGGAGCATGCAATCCCATATGGAGCCAGATGTTAACACATAAGATTGAACATGTAAAGGATAATTTATTGTTTTCAAAGCCTACAATTTAACCATTTCTCCAGGGATTATGTCATACCATCAACTAATAGCCTCTTCGAACTGTGTAAGATATATTTGAGTTGGCGCTGCGAAATGGCTCTACGAACTAGTTAAGGAGGAGCGTTGTAGCTTGGATAGGTTGCGGGCACTCACGTTTAGACTTATCAACATCCAAAGTAGCCTTAGGGCCATCAAGTATTCCATGAGTTTTTTCATCCTATTTGAAGGTCAAGAAAGTGGTTTTGGATTTTTTTTCCTTTTGATGTTGCGAACTAGCAGACAGGCGATGCGAACTTCACTATGAACTCATTTCCTATAGCAACTTATTTTATAGATTTGATCACAAATCCAAAATGGTGATTTGGGTTTTTCTGAAATGTTTTGAGGAGGATCATGATAATGTCATTGAATTGTTGTCCAAATTTCAGCCCGACCCGCTTTGTAATTCGAGAGATATAATTAAAACACCAATGTGCTACAATTTGGCGTTGCAAACTCTTTGTTTTGCATAGTTGTTGGATATTCACCTTGTTTGGAGGTTCCCACCTATCAAGGAAGGTTCAAATTGTATCCTAGAAGTTTTTTGGACATGACGGACATGTGTTCCATCTCCATATCAATAAGGATTCCCTGTTTCAAAAGGAATTTATCATCATAGACAAAATACCAAAAAAATAGGAATTTGTTAGGCTTTTGTTGGAATCTTTTGTAACAAGACTCCTAAATGGAGGAGGATCCTATGTAACTCCTTGGTTTCGACCTCCCTAGGGTAGATAGAGATTATTCACTATAAATGAAAGGGTTTTTTATGAGAAAAGGGTTGGATTCATGAGCCAAGAGAGGAGAAAGCTGGATTAGCAGT
Organism: Picea engelmannii; assembly: GCA_009831015.1. Classification (NCBI taxonomy): domain Eukaryota; kingdom Viridiplantae; phylum Streptophyta; class Pinopsida; order Pinales; family Pinaceae; genus Picea; species Picea engelmannii. The sequence goes on along the minus strand of ML776761.1, from coordinate 1,293,466 downwards.
TTTAGTTGCTCATTTGTAAGCCCGAGGGCTTGTTTGTAATGCCATTTTTTCCATTAAAGATTCATCAGAGCCGTTATCAGATTTTATTCTATGTTTTTCCATTTATCTGTTATCATCTTTCTTGAATATATTGCAGGTTTTGAGGATCATAGCTTCCATTGATTGATGGATTCATGAACAATAGAGGATTTGTTGTAGCTTTCCCATTAAATCATTGTTCATTGTTTAAGAAAATATTTATCTATTGCAGAAAGGATATCTATATAATGGATGTTCTTCCTTTTTTCATATTCAGTATGCTTCTACTCGTCATTATATATCCCTTTTTATGATATACAGTTTGATTTCCTTTCATCTGTAGGATGTTATGACTACATGCCCAATGGAATGCCTCTACAGACTTTTTTCTACCGTCTCCCTTTATTTTTCAATCTTGTTGATCCACCTACTCAAACCATTTTAATCCATTTATATTATGATGGGTATTGGGCTTGCACTTACAATAGTATAAGTGTGACTCTCAGTTCTAACAAGTAGCATGTCGAAAGCTACAACATTTGTAACCTTTGAAGAAACTGACTCCATCCAAATAGATATTGGATCTTGAAGAGTATGACATAACTCAATCTAGTTTAAAAGACAAGGTTGTTGCTATGTAAATTTTTCTTCATCATTCAAATTTTACCCTACCTTTTTTCCTTGAAACATATCATGAATCACACATTCAACATATCCTCCAGGGGAAACATAATATCCTAAAATATCTTTAGCTAGTTCTGTAACAAAAATTTCTTGGTGCTTTTTTTGATATCCATCCTTTCATTGCATTCTTGAGACTTTGTTTCATAGCTTTCATACACAATATGACTACTGTAGAATTTTGTGTGTGTTGATGTAGAAATCTTCTCCAAGTCATATTCATACTCATCATAAATCAGTTGACCTTAAATAATATTTGGAATAGGAATTGCATCATATCAATAACTATTAGAAACATCTAAGACAATGTCAAATGCATCTACAACCTTGCTACCATCAACTTCAACATTAGTACAATGCTGAAAATATTCCCTCTAGATAACAGAACTAGAAAAGGATTCATTTGAGAATGACTCCTCTTCCACTTATTTAATGTTAATTTTTTCTTCATCTACACTACTAAAAGAATCAACTACGAAATTCTAAATATGTAATGCAAATTATTCACAACAACACTAAAAAAGATACTCAGATGAAAAATATATTTTACAATAATTATGAAAAGATGCGTGAAACTCTTTCAAGGAAGATATAATAGAGGAATGAAGAGATCAAAAACATTGTCTTTAATCACCTTCTAATGAGCACATGAACATTTTCATCAATACATCTTCATGAATAATTCCCAGTTGATGCATAAGTTCATTGAAATCAGGCAAAGGTTATGTAGGATTATCATCCTCATTTCCTCTGAATATGGGAAGATAGTCTCCCCACTCATCCATAATAGGAACAAGATTTGGAAATCCATGAACAATAGAAAAATAAAAAGGTGAAAACATCACATCTATAATAGCATCCATTCGAGTGTCAAATGATTTTTGCATTCTGAACTAGTGGATCCATAGATAGATTCTTCAGTCATGGAATCGCCAGGTGAATGACCTGTAGTCAAATTTTGTGTCTAGTTCTTGGACACCGTCAAGAAATAGAACTATACTTTTTTGTACACCCAATTAAATATAACTCTGTGACTTCTCTTCCCAGCAGTGGCACCAAAATATGTAATCAATAGAGAGTTCTCTTGACTGCAAAAGAGAAATTCCTAGCACATCTTGAAAGATAATTTGATAGTATGGGTGGATTAGGTCAATTGGGTTGGTATTTCAAATTAAAGACAAATTTCAGACTCATACACTACATCCATGGATTGAAGGGAGTTAGGATCAATATTCAAAAACTTTGATTTAAAGGGTGAAAGAGGGGGGCAATGAGAAGAAAAAATATGAATATATTAGTCTCACAGGTTGTTCAACTTATGCATCCATAAGACGGAATATCCAATAATAAAAAATTATTTCTAATTATGAACAAAAACACAGAAATGAAACTTATGAAGTATGGGAAATCACAATAAGGATTTACTACTCAGTAATGCATAAATCATAGGCCCTTAATCAATGCTTCATCAACACTCATTTAATTCAAGTAAGAAGTAAAAATATGTGAGAGAACGAAGTGACACAAATCTGATATTGAACCCACAAAAATGATTCAAGAATGAAACATATGTATTGAGACTTTGGCTCTATGTACAAAGATATAACTTTTAAGACTCTATTCCCAAAACCAGAACTCGAACCCCCCTTCCCCAAGGAATATTTTTCCTTGGATCCAATCCCCTCTGTCCTATTTTCATATTTTTATTTATATATACAATCATAAATTCAAAATAGAAATGAGATCCAAAATAAATGGATCGGACCCTATCCTAGAAAAAAAAATAGAAAATATTGATATCATTATCAGATTTTATGATTTGGACCATAAAATGTGATATTCAATTCCAGATCCACCCTTTTAGATCCATTATTTTACACATAGCAAACTCTTGGAAGTTGATAAATATATGGATGAAGGTTTCTAATAAGGTTAAGCCCTTATGGACACACTGGAAAGTTCAAAAATTGCCAAAATTGTGAAAAACTTCCACTTTTATTATTTCCGGTAGCGCTTCTAATTTTTTAGGTATGGAGGGCGCTACGAGAAGTTTTGAAGAAAACTCTAGCAGATTTTCCTCAAGTATTAAAAACTTTGAACCACCTGCTAACTAACTGCCCCTTTCTTCTTACAAAATGAAGAGTCTATATGGTGTATTTCATCTCCAAAACCTATGATAATTGCCTCATTTGAAGTAGAGATTAATTCCACATTTTAGATCCAAGTTGCACACAAAATATTTCCAGGATTATAACTTTTAAATGAAGAAACTCTCATTTGAATGGATTTTTGAGCTCACCCTTTGCACTTACGAAGTTGAAAGTTTGAAATTAGAGTCGTTGTTTTAGTTATAGCAAGAATACCACTAATTTCTTTCAGATGGCTCAATTCTCTGCTTGATTGTTGTAAATAGTGGTTTTCAACAATTTCAATGGTTTAATGTAATATGGATCCTTCAGTTCTATTGGCAGTCCCACGGTATTTTGACCTCTTAAAGCAACGAATAATAAATTATGTAGTTTCCTCCGCTTAATCATATGAACATTGCTACTTGAAAGATGAGTCTTGGGATATAAAAGGTTTTTATTTTTCCTAGTTCTTGTTTTCATGCTTCGTTCATGACTGAAAGCATGAATGAAGCATTGAAACTTATGAATTTATTGCAGTTGAATTTAACGATTATTTCCCTAGGAGAATAAATGTTCATACAAACCTTTTTAAGAATGATATTTTTCTTTAAGGCCTATCTCATGTCAATAAAATAGTTGTTTTAAAATTGCTCATTGTTATAAGGTATACTCTGGCCCTTTAAATGATACACCAAGAATCGATTGATGTTAGGCTATGAGTTTGTTTCATGTATGATTCTTGGTAAATCCTTTCTATGGTCGTTATGTTGTGATTTGTCAAACACCTCTTTTATTAACCGTATAATGAGAAACTCCACCCTTTACACATGATGATACTTAAATGCATCTGGTCATATTTTGTACTCTGTTGATAGTAGAATTTAAAAACGACATGTCCATTATTTCAAGTTAAGTCTCGGTCTTTGTTCTATACTCCCGACGATCCATTACCTGAAAATTCCCGATTTACATGGCTTGGAATCCATTGTGCTCACATTCTAGATGCACTAGGGTCACTGCTAGATTACTCCTTTGTTTTAGGCTAGGGTTTTTCTTTGTTACTGATCCCCCTTATAATCACAACGAGTTATGGTCGCCTTTGTGATTGTCTGTCCAATCCCGTTTTTCATACCAGAGACACGTTTGTGTGGGAGTGTTTCTGAGCAAACTGTGATGAATTAGATCAAACCCTTGAAAACCCAGAATCGAAATGAGCCCTTTTACCTTCATAGTAGGAATTTTCTCCAGAACCTGGATCATTACAGAGATATGTCTCAATTTTTGGAGGTAAATTTCTCAGTTTTTTTTTGTTCCGGTTGAGGAAAACATTTTATTTATTTATTTTTATTTTGATACAACAATTCATGTAGAAACCCATGTGGTGTACAAACCCTTGATAGAGAATCCTCTCGAGCTCTCAAATTCCAGACCTGATCTTTTGTATGAAAACCCTCATGCAAGGAAATTGCCCGAATCCCTTTATCAAGATCAACCAAAGACCCACAGACAACAGTGGTAGCGTTCTGACACATGACCATGGGTATCCTCAAACAACTGTTCCAGATCCATGGTGTGAGTTTTGTTTGTTTTGGATCGACAAATATTACATAGGTATACCTTCCCTTCAACTGCAGATTAAAACCCTCACCACTCAGATCGACTCATTAATGAGTGAAAATCATAGACTAAAGTTCAGTGCTCAAAGGCAAAGGAAGCACTTGAAAAGAACTGGAAATGTAATAATAAAGAATGTTGAGTGTGTCACAGCAGTAGTTAACTATGAGGTCTTGTGAGTCAAATTTAGCATGCAGTTAAGAGGTAAAGATTTGTTTGTTTATCTTAGTTGTATTTTTTATTTTTTTATTTGGTTTTTCTATTATTATATGGATTAATTTAGATTTTTCTTGGTAACAATAAGATCAGCAGATTCTATAGCCAGTCTATTCTCATTCATAATATTGGAAAATGTTGGTTAAAAGAATATCTAAATTTCTTTATTTTTGTTTTTCCTTCCAGGATATTGTGTAGCTGGTGGTGATTTGATGATATGGACCATTTATGAATTTATTAGCCAGTTCTTTGGCTCATCTTTTGTAAACAGAAACAAGATTTTTATAGTTTCGAGAGATACAGTGTGATATGGAGTGGTTATATTACCTTCTATTTTGTAATCAGTAAATCATTTTGAGATTTAATCTTATCTCACAAGATAAGATGTTTAGCTTGACTGAACTCTTTAAATACTATAGATTTTTGTAATGAAGGCATCCTCGCCTGGGGAAAAAGATGGACATTTGATTTACAAACTTTAATGGAACAACAATACACATTTCATCTTTAGCTTCTTGTGGATGGTGTCCTCATTTAAGTTTTGTTTATCTTGATATGATAATAAGTTTTGATAGCTTTAGTCTTCATCATTTATTATGTTATTGGGATAATTCCTTTATAAATGTTGTCCATAACTAATGCTTCAGATATTAATCATGTGATCACCTGTTCGGTTTTAATTACAAGATTTATCCTTTAATTTTCATTGAAAGATTAAATGCAAGCATGTTTCCTAAAAGATTTCTCTTAATGCAATTATTTGCAATCATGAGATCACAATGACTATTGGTATTATTCTTTCTATTATTTAAATGTAACTGCCAACATAATTGTTCTGAATTTATTCAGAATAGACTTAAGGTTCCTTGCAAGTTTTTCTCCTAAACAAGGTGGTTAAATGTTTTCTGATCGCACAAATGTTTGGATGCATATCATCAGCTCACTAACATGTTAATTCGATTTCATTTTTTTTCTATTTGTTTGTCACTGAAATTCGAACGTAAATTTTGTCTTTTGACTAGCTATGCGTTTCTGTTTCATAACATTTTCTTCCATTAGTTTAAGATTTATAAAAGAAAAATTAAAAAATATTTTTATCTTCTTTCTTTATCTGCTTCTTCAGAGCAATCATTTTTACATTGAATTTAGTAACTTTAGATTAAAACTTGCAGCGTTTGAATAATGTATATAAATGAGAGTTATCTATCTTTGATTAAATACGCCTATTAAAGTCACATCAGAGAATATATATATATATATATATATATATATATATATATATATATATATATATATATATATATATAGTAATTAGTTATTTATTTCTTTTCTTTTATTTTTGTTTCTTTTAGGATTTTTAGATTGGCCAACGGAGCCATTAAACCCGTTAGGACAAGTTATACCAAACGACTTGGATTATTTAGACAACCACGGACTAGACTCGTTCTTCCAATTGACGGATGGTCATTTTCACTCGTCAAGAAGTTCTCTAAGACTTAAAATGTTTTCATTAATATGTACTTTAGAAGATAATTCTGGATTTAAGGGGTTATACTTGAATTGTATATGAATTTGAAAATCCATATTCCCTACAATGATACTTCCTAATATGACAACATTCAAACATACACAATGACACTGTCAAAGTATTGTATATGCCCTCTAATTCTTTGGTGTTCAATCTCTTCTCCTCATACTTCAAATGATCCCTGAATCATTGGAGTTCCATTTCTATCTCGAGTTGTCACCATAATTATAGTGTTTGAATATTAGCTCTTAGATCTAGGGGATTATCTAACTACTCATGTTGGTCGACATCATTCAGAGCAATGAGATTGTCTTCAACCATATTCAAGCATTTTCTCATAAAAAAAATATCCTGACTAGGGATTCTCATATTCCAATTAACATGTAAGAGATCCTTAAGAAGTATGATTTGCAGATATTTCAATCCCTTATTTTTTAGTGTCTCTCTTACATTAGATAGGAAAGCAATTGTTGTGTATTTTACTTGGAAACAAATATAAACCTATTAAAATTATGTAATAATATTTGTCCCATGTCCTCAATAGTTATCACTTTGTTGACATATTCATACAACACTAAATCTCTGCAAACAACAACAACTAACTCTATATTCAATGCATAGTATACAAGAATTTATTGCGGCCTCCATTGGCAAGATTTGCTTAACACTTTATGGTTGACTTCAAATTTGAAGGATCGATGATGATTTATAGTTTGGATTTGGAATAAGGAATTGGTTTGGAAATGGAGGTTGAGTGCAAAAACTCAATATTTCTATTTTCCAACAATTTTTAAATAAATATATAAAAGTTATTATTTATAATAAATAATAAATTCTTTAAAGGTTTAACTTTTGAAAACTTGATGAGAACCCATGGAATTTTTCAAATGAAAAGAAAGAGAGAATGTTCCAAAGACAAACATACACTATAGATTGACTAGAATGGAAGTTTGAGGCAATGAGAGACTTACAAAAAATGACACAAGGACTTATGGCACTTGGCGAAGTTTGCATGAAGGATGACAAGCTAATGAGGTTTGTGTAATTTCAGCAAAAGATTTAAAAACTTTGACAGGGTAGATTTAGATACTAACACCCATTATGCACAATTTTAAAATAATGATATCCAATGGGCGAACCATGAATTATGAAATGCACTATTAAGTGTGAGAATGTGAAAATTCTAATGGCTGACCATCTTCTTGAATCTAACATTTTTTTCCATATAAATGGGAGGGTGTGATGTATTTTTAGGCATAGAATGGTTGCATACATTGGACATAGTAATTATACACGATATTTAATAACACTCTCCAACGTCTCCAAGTATTCTCTCCTAAAATCATTAGCTCTCATCATATCCGAAAGCTCCTGGAAAAAGGTCACTCTAGGATTATTGCAAAATTCAATTTCACACAATTTATGGAGCATTCCTCACATGCAATTTGTTGGCATGTTTTACAGGCAGCGTATGCTTGTCATTGATGGAAAGTAAAACAACTATGATGGATTGAGTACAACAACGATGATCAGAAGCGCAATGATAATCGGGAAAGAGCATCAACCGTGATCGTTGGATCAACAATTCAAAATTCCTGATGGCTGTCAGATCTCAATGTAGACAAGAAGAGCGTGCTGAAGAGAAGGATATATATTAGGCATTAAATCCAAGCACGGGATCTGACCATCATAGGATCAAGGAGAACCTGCACGTTCTTTAAAGTGCAAGGAGTAGCGGGCTCACAAAATCCCGAAGGAAGGAGGACCGTCCATTATCAGGGAGGACACGTGGGGAAAGATCGTCAGTTCGCTAACTAGAGAGTCAAAGGAACAAGGTTCCCTAACCTCTCGAAATTGTGATATGTGGAATCACGACTTAATATGAGCCGTCATATCAAGGTTTGATCTAGACCGTTGATCCCAGTCCATTTCGGAGTTTCGCGGATTGAGAGTTGGAGATGTCAAAGAATAATAACCACAAGAATCCCAAAATCACGATATGCAGAATCACAAGTTAATCTGAGCCGTCAGATCAAGGTTTGATCTGGACCGTTGATCCCAGTCCATTTCAGATTTTTGCGGATCGAGAGTTGGAGATGTCAAAGAATAATAACCACAAGAATCTTGAAATTGCGATATGCGGAATCACGACTTAATCTGAGCCGTCATATCAAGGTTTAATCTGGACCATTGATCCCAGTCCATTTCAGAGTTTCGAGGATCGAGAGTTGGAGATGTCAAAGAATAATGACCACAGGAATCCTGAAATCGCGATATTCTAAATTGCGACTTAATCGCAGCCATTAGATCAATATGTGATCTGGACCGTTGATCCGACCCATTTCAGAGTTTTTTGGATCGGTACTTTGAGGTGAAAACAACACTAAACATCAAGAATGTCGAAATCACGAAATGAAAAATCACAAAATGATCTGAGCCATCAGATCAAGTGTTGATCGGGACCGTTGATCCCAAGCCATTTCGGGGTTTCGGGGATCGTGAATTGGAGAGTTGAGATGCCTCATCTCCAGAATCACGAAATGCGAAATCGAGAAATGATCTGAGCCATCAAATCAAGTGTTGATCGGGATCGTTGATCCCACGCCATTTTGGAATTTCGGGGATCGCGACTTGGAGAGTCAAGATGCCTCATCTCCAGATTCACTAAATGTGAAATCGTGAAAGTGCCTTATGCATAAGGCTATGGTCACAGCCCTGGGTCACATCAGTGAGAGATGGAGGAAATATCTAGAGAAACCAAGCTCCTTTTCGGGGATCGCGACTGGGAATGTCGAGACACATGGTCACACAAATCTCGAACTGTTGAAAGATGAAATGCCGAAATGAATGCAAGATCCCTTGGAATCAATCCAACGATGTAGGTGAATTTGAACAAGATCAGAGGGCTACTGTATCATGTCGCATTATAACTGCTAGAATCCATTGATGTTCTCTGCCAGAGAATTTGAAGAGACCTCTGTGTGATCACCAGAGGAGATGAAGAGTCTCTAAGATTTGCCCAGTGAAGCAAGACGATTTTTAGGGGGATTGACAGATGGATGAGTGTTGAAGTCTGTAACTAAAACAGAAGGCATAATATCGACTATTCCAAAGAAGACGAGGAGTCTCAACTACCAAAGAGGTTGAGGAATCTTAGCAGAACACCCAGTGATGTTGAATGCGTGGTAGGAACCACCAGAGAAGCTGAAGAGTTGCGATGATCAGGAAAATAACTCGAGATGTGCAGGAGATTTGGCACGGTGTGAGCATGCAGAGGCATGGAAAATATTGCATGCACAAGGAGCACATGGACTATAAGAATGTGGAACAAAGAAGAGATGGGGGTTGTTGTCGTGGGGAAGGATTCAAGTGTGAGAAACGCGGCAGAGCGCAGGGGAATAAATGCACAGTAGAGGAAGGTTTCATTGAAGGGATATGGTGCAGAGAGTATAAAAGGAAGAAGAACAAAAAGTGCAAGGGGCATGCAGAAGAGACTGATGCAAACATAGCAGAGTAGTGTAACAAAACAATGACAAGGTTGGTAAGCCATTGAATAACTTTATATCACTGTAATAATTTTTAGTAACAAGGAATTTATATAACAGGGTGGTTGGGAGGTGCTAGGGAGGACTGGTGTCCTCAAAGGTTCAAGTGGGTGCTTGAACGCAAGGAGTTGGTGCTTCCTTCTAGTTGGTGCTAGAGAAACTAGGGTGCTAGTTCTTCCTTCTAGTTGGTGCTAGAGAAACTAGGTAGTTGGTGCTTCCTTCTGGTTGGTGCTAGAGAAACCAGGGGGTTGGTGCTTCCTTCTAGTGGGTGCCAGAGAAAATAGAGAGTTGGTGCTCTCAACAAGTTGTATCTTGCAAAACCAGAGGTTGTAGCCTCACAATGAGTTGGTGCTCATATGTATGATAATATAAAGAACGTAGATAATACTTATCATATAAATAAAAAGAGGTTTTTACCCTGTATGGGTTTCCTCAGGAATTATCTGTCTCTATCTTTCTCATATATGTGATTGATTATGAATGTGCCTTTGTTTATTTCTCTGCATTATTGTGATCATCTTTGAGTGCCTTGTAAATATTTTAAAAGAAGCATAATTGTTTATGCATGGTAACAACTGATTCACCCCCCCCCCTCTCAGTTGTACAACAATTGGTATCAGAGTCGGCCCCTTTTATCTAAGGGTAGATCCTATATCTTAAACATGTCAAGCCATGAAGGAAATTCAACCAATAAGGTCCCTCTATTCAATGGAACAAACTTTGCCTTCTGGAAAGCTAGAATGAGAACCTACATAATGGATTTAGGTGAAGATGTCTGGGATGTGGTAGATACTGGTTGTGTAAATCAAGTTGTGCTAGCTAATAAGGATGACAAACTAGAATTTAGCTTCAACGCTAAGGCTATGAATGATATCTTGAGTGGGCTTGCAGAAGAAGAATTCGTAAAAGTTATGCACCTAGGAATTGCCAAAGAAATGTGGACAAACTCATTAGCAGTTATGAGGGTAATGAGAAGGTAAAGGATGCAAAGATTCAAACCTACAGAATACAGTTTGAATAGCTGAAGATGAAGGAAGAGGAAACTATTGGAAAATACTTTCTGAGAGTAGAAGAAATGGTAAATGCAATGAAGTCACTTGGTGAAACAATTGGGGAATATTCTTTAGTTCATAAAATCTTGAGATCTCTCCCAGATAGGTTCAACCCGAAGGTCTCTGCTATAGAATAACTTAATGATCTAAAAACCTTGCAGTTTGACCAACTTCTAGGAACATTGAATGCATATGAAATGAGAATAGTTAAAGATAAACCCACCTCTAGAGAAGCATCATTTAAAGCAGACAAGAATGAGGATTTTGAGCCCGATGAAATTGGAGCAAAATTTGTGAAGAGACTGAAGAAGGGATCAGGCAAATACAAAGGTAAACTGCCTTTCAAATGATTTAACTATGGAAGGATAGGTCATTTTGCAAATAAATGTCCTCACAAAGGAAAGGATCATACTTGTGATGATGAGGAGAAATACAAACACAAAAAATTCTTTAAAGAGAATAACTTTAAGAAGAAAAGTCTTTGTGCAAACAATGATGATGATCCTTCAGAACATGAAGACAATGATTCATCTATTGAAGATAAACTAAATGACTTCATACTTATGGCCAAAGAGGACTATGACAACAATAGCACAGGGAGTGATGTGAATGAAGAAGAAGTTGTGGTTGACATGGAAGGAGAACTGATCAGTGCATTGGAAGACATTGACAGACTAATAGTCAAGAACAGAAAGCAAAGACAATTGTTGATACAGTTTAAGAAAGACAATAAAGAACCTAATGAAGACCTTGTCCTACTAAAAGTAGAATTGGAAGAGGCAAAGAAAATTGAAGAGATTTTGAAACAACAACTATCAGAAAAGAAGGCAAGATGTGAATCATTAGAACAAGAAGTAGTGAAAACAAGGAAAGAAATGGAGAAGTTTCAAGCCTTGTATAATAAGAATCTGTCAAGTATCAAAGCCTCAAAAGGATTAGCCACCATTCTGAATCAACAAAGGAATCCAAAGCTGAAAACTGGTTTGGGTTATGAAGAGGGATCAAGCAGTGGGAATCCAGGAAATCAAGAACCCATCAAGTTTGTCAAAAGTGAAACCAATGACAATAACAAACCTGCAAAAACAAAGGAAGACAATAAGCCGCCCAAGATGATTAAAGAAAAAGATTCCAGGATTGAATCTGTAGAACGAAGAAACAATGCTCTCTCTACTGAAAGACGTCATCAACAAGAAAGAAATCGATTTTCTCAAAGAAGACAACCATTTTCCAGGTACAAAGAATTTTTCTATGGCTATTGTTCTATTGTTCTAACTTTGGTCACAAAGTTGTAAATTGTTCCTTAAGACTTAGACATGAGCAATTAAGGTTTCAAAGGAATAAATACTTCCCACAACAAAGAATGATACAGTCAAGTAATAATCCTTCACGGACTGCAAATTGCCAAATTAAGTCTGGACACATACAACTAAGGAGGCCAAGAAATACTCAACAGTCAATAAGTAGGCAACACTGCAACAATAAGTTTGTCTTATTAAATAAGGAGGTTGAATGCTACACCTGTCATAACTTTGGAAATAAATCTATTGACTGTCGGCTAAGAAACTATGAACCAGATTCGAAATCCCCTGCTGAAAATGTCAAGTTTTGGAAGAATAAGGAAAGTAACAAGTATGGATTAGTATTGTCTGCTCAAAGAAAAATGAACGCTTGGTATATAGATAGTGGATGATCCAAACACATGATGGGAGATAAAGGCAAGTTTCTATCTCTAAGTGAAAGAAAATCAGGAAGCGTAACCTTTGGAAATGATGCTCTGGGGAAAATAAAAGGCAAAGGGATGGTGAGCTTAAGTAATGGAAAAGGAAAATCCCAAGATGTTCTACTTGTGGATGGGATGAAACATAATCTTCTCAGTGTAATTCAAATATGTGACAGAGGATGCGAGGTGTTGTTCACGTCCAAGGACTGCAAGATAACGTCTGTAAACTCAGGACAAGTGGTGGCCAAAGGCATAAGGACAGAACATAATGTATATGTGTTGAAAGAAAATAGAGAAGAATGTCATCTAAGAAAACATGATGAAAGTTGGTTATGGAATAGGATACTTGGACATATAAACTTTGACCACTTAATCAAACTCAAAAACCTTGAGGCAGTAAAAGATCTTCCAAGAATATCAAAGCCCCAAGACTCAATGTGTAAACCCTGTTAAGTAGGGAAGCAAAACAGGACACAGTTTAATTCCAAGATCTTTACTTCAACAGAGAAACCACTCCAGCTAGTTCATATATATTTATGTGGACCATCGAGATAGGAAGGCATAGGGAAAGAAAACGACTTCATGTTCATTATTGATGATTACTCCAGACTTACTTGGGTTGCCTTTCTCAAAGAACAAACTAAAGCATTTGAGAAGTTTAAAATATTTAATGCTTTAACTGAGACTCAAACAGGGAAGAGGTTAAAGGCAGTAAGATCAGATCGGGGAAGAGAGTTTATGTCAAGAGACTTCAAAGAATTCTGCGATGAGCATGGGATCAAGAGAGAATACACAATCCCAAGAACTCCACAACAAAATGAAGTAGTTGAGAAGCAAAAAAAAATAGTGCAGGAAATGGCTAGGTCAATGATGAATGAGAAGAACTGTGGTTGGGAAATTATACCCTATGGACTAACAAGCTAGGGCTTAAACTTGCATGCAGATCATGACCCTTAAGAAATTACTTTTAACCTTCTACCCCAAACTTAAAATCATTTTTCACATGCAAACATGGGAATAATCAACTAACCGTTTTATCGATGGTCAGTGTAGATCCTCCGTTGAGCTTTATACCATTTCTTTTGCTGCTCCTTCCAAAAAGCGATCCTGCAATCAAGACAAAACTACGCATGAATGCTATTGTTCTACTAGAGGATTAGAGATTAAACATAAATCAAATGAAACACATAAGACTCATGCATTTGGGATGGGAAAAGTATCTTTTTATTAATCTCAAGATGAATCAACTTACAATGATTATAGAGATCAGCCACCGTTCCTCGATCCTGATCCTGGGCTCCTCCTCTTCTTTGTCCTCCAACTGCTTTTCTTGAATTCTCCTAAAGCTTGAGCAAAGGCTAAAGGGTTGGGACAAAACGGATTCGGCAATTGGACAGAGTTTCTTTGCTATGATTTTCCTCCTTTGAATAGTACCCCTACCCCTTCTTTTATAGGCTAGAAGGAGCTAGGGTTTTAGACGAACTCTCGGCCATGCA